>OZ038391.1:13235594-13390594 GCA_964036045.1 Eutreptiella sp. 'Long Island Sound 2002'
GGTGAGAGGGGGGCCGTCAGACCCCTGTGCTACTTCCGCCCCTCGGCATCCCTTCCATGCCGGCGCCGGGATGCTTCACATGAAGCCTTCCCCAAGACAGTGGAATTTGGAGGGGTTCCACCACCACCGATGTGGAGGAGTGTAACACAGGGCCAGGGGGTGCCGGATCACCAAGTGTTGTACATCGGGGCGGGGCGGCGCATGCGCAGGGGGCGGGGGCGGGGGGGGGGATTAAGGCTCAGTAAATATACCGGTTAGTACTTCCCGGTGTACACAATGGTTTGAAGTTTTACAAATATCTTGTTTACATTGCTCGCCCCAAGCCACCGGGGAAAAAGATGTTGGTACGCAAGAGTGACCGCTTTCCGCTTTCTGCGAACAAAAGCTGCTTTTGCCACGGGGCGTCGCTCCCATGCGGTGCCGGCATGCTCCACACAAAGTCTTTCCCAGCACGGTGGAATGCGGAGGGTGCTCACCACCGCTGATGTGGAAAATGTAACACAGGACCCACACGGGGGTAAAGGGGGCTACCCAACATACACGTCAAAAAGTTCGCCAAGATGCGCTGGTCATTTCAAGGCACGCGTCATGGAGGTGCCGGCCTTTTTTTGCAATCAATTTTGGCCACTGCGTGTCCTCGGACAGGCCAACATGGAGGCCCGGACGCCCCCCCTCCTTCGCTGGGCCTCCGTGCCAGCCCCCCCCTCAAAGAGGAATTTTCCAGTCGCCCTGGGCCATCACTGCACAACACGGGCGATGAGGGCCATGGCATCCAATCCGCCCCCTCTCCCACAAACCCCACTTTGAGCGGCAACAGAACCCAGTCACCCTGAGACATACCCCCTGCACGACGCACTGGACACTGGACCTTTGCAGAGCCCCCGGGATCCGCTGACCCACCCACCATCGCAAATCCCCCCGCACCCCCGCCGTGAGGCATGCGCTTCCGTTGCGGGGCCAGTCCTTGCCCCACACCCACTTCCGCACTGACCGTTGAGTGAGGGTTGTTCAGGGGTGTTTGGGTTGATGGAGGGTCAACAACAGCGGCGCTGGTAGCGATTCCGGGGATCAACAGTGGGTTAAGGGGTGATGAGAGCGCCTGTTTCCAAACCGGTCAGGGACCATCAATCAACTGCACGTCACCTCAGCCCCCCAAACCCGCCCTGAAAAAAAAAGTCCCTTTTGTGCATTGCCTGTGTCCCAAACGTGGGTCGACGATGGGTCGAGTCCCGTACAAACATCGCGCACTTCGGGCCCGCCACAAATGTCACGACGCAACAACAAACGTCGGCTTCCAGCCTTTGGCTGCACCCACATCCCAACCAACCGGCACAGTCATAGCCACAGCCATGGCAATGGACGCTCCTCCTCCTCCTCGTCTTGTGCCATGGGTGTGTCTGTCTACTGCCGCACATGCTTGTGTCGAGCACATCTGCGTGTGCGCACTACGTGTGTGCCGGCGTGTGTGTGGGCAGCAAATGCATCGAAACGCTGCGGTGCCAACTGACTCCCAGACCGGAAGCGGGGGGGCAGGGGAGGGCGGGGGGGCGCTTTGTGACCCCCCAAGAGGCAGTGTTTGCCCTGCACACGTGCAAAACGCATGATGACAACACGCGCAAAGCGGAGGGCCGGTGGCCGCAAGAGATGCGTCCAATTCGCGAATCTGAAGCACATAAATCGCGGAGCCAAAGCCAATCCCGCAGCTCTGGCTTTGGCACGCAAAACGGAGGACAAATCCGCGATCGGGGGGACTGAAAGAGCTCAGGCTGCGGGTTCATGCTCTTGGGCATACGACGGCAGGGGAACGGGGTGCACACCTGCTCCGTCAGTTCATCCCCCGACGCCTGCTGGAACCAGCTCTTGTGCTGGATGACCTTCATCTTCCCCTTCACGACGGCGTGCAGCTTCTTGAGGATCTCCTCCGTCTCCATGAGCCTGAGCAGGCGGCGGTACAAGAGCCTTTGTAAATGGAATCAGTGGCGCCGTTGTGACGTATTTCGGGCGAAAATATCGGTGTCCGACCCTCCCCCGTTTTACGTCTCACGCACGCGTACATTCAAAAATTCTGTGGCTGGCGAGGGGCGGATAAGCCGCCTGGGCATGAAGCGAGACGCCCGGGTGCGTGCCAGTGCCCTACGGGGCCAGTGGGTCTCCGTTGCGCTCGTCATGGCCGCCAGGCTTTCGTACCGGAGGGAGGGGGGGGGGGGGATTTGGTTCGGACACAATTTGGTGTGGCAAACTTCGGTGCGGTGAAAATTGGATACAAAATCTTAAATACCACGGAAAAATGTGGTGCAAATTTTCCAGAGAATGGACATCCCGGGAACTGAACCAGAGACTTCCAATTTGGAAACGTAGTACTTCTACAACTCAGCTATCTGCTTTCTCTGCCATTCACCTGTGAAACAGGGTTCAAAGTTAAAACATGATGTCCTCACGAATTCTTTTTTCTATTTTAATGGTTGTTCTAATGGTTCTGCACCCTGCATCCCCTGGCTTCGGTCCTTAAATACCGTGGCAAAATGTGGTACAATTTTGTTGTGCCACATCTCGCCACACCAAATTTCGCCTCTGCCAGATATTCCCCCCCGCCGGTATCGTACGCCACGAGATAGGGCACGACTTTGGCCACCCACACCACAACACAAACAAAACCAGAGAGGAGCGAAAGATAAGGAGGCACATACCGCTTGGTCTCCTCGTCCTCCTCCTCCGTAAACGGGGCCGGATCGAAGCTGTCGAAGCCCAACTCGGCCTTTGTGAAATTGCGCATCTGCACTTGTCGGTCCACCACCTTCAGAACGGGAGAACGTCTGCACTGACAGGGCCTGTGACCCATCGGTTGTGGCTCACCGAGGGTGGGGGGGGGGGGGTGGACCCGGTGCCGCTGCGACCAAGGCATCGCTGAGCAAGAGGGGGGGGGGCGCCACCAACCCCCGCTGAAGCACCCGAAAAACAGTGTCTTTTTGGGCAGGATGCAATTTTGAACCGAGAGCCAATCATCGGAGGCCCGTGTCAGGCGCACGAACTTGCTTGTGCCCTCAGACCCCGAAGGAAGCCTGGGCCATTGCAGGTGTGTGCAGGAGGCGATTGGTGCAAAGCGCAGGAACCGGATCGGCTCGTCAGTGGCCTAAAAGAACACAGGCACCTTCTTGTCACAAACAGTGAGACACGAAGATGACCTGCGGGTAGGACGCCAACTCGGCAGCAGCGATCCCCCAGCGAAAAGCCAAGGCAGATGCCTCACACACACACACACACACATACTCTGGGGGTTGGGGTGTACGCTGCGCGCAGCAAAGGCGCGGTGTTGGAGCTGCCCGCAATGTGCTGCTCTGTTTGTTGGATTCCGCCGGCGCGAAAATTGACGTGGAGCCTATGAGCCTGTCATTTGTGCTGCCAGGTGACTGACGGCACCCGGTGGGTGACGGACACCGTCACGAGAGTCAAGAAAAAAAAGAGAACTGCGACCCAGGGATGTGGTAGAAGGGGGGGAGGGGGGGAGGGGGGTTCTGAAGGGGGGGGGGTTTGGCTGGGACCCCCCTCCTCCCAGGGTCCCCTTATGGTCCTTGTCGAAGGCAGGCCCAAAAATTTTGACCTTAAATCCGCTTGGGACCGAAGGCGCCGGAGCAAATTTTGGCTGTCAGCCTCAAACATTGGAAGGGGAGGAGGGGGGGGGGGAGGGTCTAAAGTGGGGGGGGGTAGCCCCCCTCCTCCTGCGATGTATGGCCGTTCTAATACATCACTGCCCCCCCCCCCCCCCCCCGAAGTACCTGCCAAGACCTCAGTTGGGATTGGGGGGGGTGGTACAAGGACTTGGCCCGGCCGGCCCGCCAATACTATGACCAGCTGTGCCTCTGGCTTGGGGCTTGGGGCTTGGGGCTCAAAAGAGGAGAAGAAGGGGGCATTTGTGTCGGGTGATTTGAATCCTGAGCCATTGAGGCATCACCGCCGAGAGGGGACAGGGCAAAGGAGGAGCAATGGGCCTCTGCTGCTTCTTCCCGTGGGAGTCGTGCTCAGAAGAAGTGCGTGGTCTCTCCTTTGCAGAGAGTGACGGTGTCAAAAGACCGACATGCCGATGCGATTTGGTTGCTTCGTCTTTGCCATGAGCTCGCCGCCGTAAACCGGACATGGACCTCGGCGTACATTTCGGCTCGACAGCACACACAACAACCAGCGACCCGGGCTTCTGGTGCCTACGCCTGCAGTGCGCCTCAGGCACACAGAAAAGCATTCTCCATTCGTCGACCCACGATCTCCAGGGGCGCAGGTTGTTCCCCCCGGTCAGCCCCAGACAAACACCAGGCAGTCCCCTGAATCCCCCATTCCCAAAAGGGAGCTCTGCGGCCAAGCATGAGCCAAGTGACCGGAAACCTGAGTTCGACGCCAGGGAGCACACATCGTACCTCCACAAGCCCAAGGCATGCCCAGAAGGTCCCATTCTTCCCCTTCCTCAACGCAGCCCCCGCTGGTCAAGCGGCCGTGCAACAGCCAAGCGGCCAAGCACGCCAGGTTCGATACCACACAGCACCACGAATCCGGGGCGACAAACGCCTGGAACTACGAGATCCCCCCCTTTCCCTTCCTCATGTCGCACCCCTGGCCCCCCGGTGTGTCGCGGCGGGATAGGGCAGGCCACAGGCAGCCTCTAACCCGCTAACCCCTAACCCTCCCGTTGCAAGAGCGGCCAGGACATTAAAAGCCTTCAACCCTTCCTCATATCGCTGCGTACTTCCTGGGCTACGGCTCCCACAGAGGACAGGCTTGACGGGGTAATCGCCAACGGCGTTACCTTCGGCCTTGCAGCAGGGGAGTCCACTATCAAAGGCCGCGACGCGCCGGACGAGCTGAATGCCCTCTTCCAGCACGTGTCAGATGACGCCACCTCCGACCCCAACGGGTGGAGGTTTGGAATGGGTCGTGCTGTGGATGCCATAGTCCAGCAGCATTGATGAACAGACCACGGCACAGTGCAGCTCAGCAGTGCACCGCCGCCGTTTACCGTCCACGGGGCACGCCACCGATGCACAGCACGTGCCACAGACGCCGCGGGAGAATGTCCCGCGGTTGCGTTCTTTGCCCCGCAGCTGCCCCCCGCCCGTGGCTGTGCATGGGCCGGAGCAGGGGCAGATGCCGCACCGGCACAAGAATGACCATCGATCGGGGGCGGGGAGGTATACCCGATTGAACAGCCATTCTTTGGACGCCTGCCTTTTGTACACCACCTCCTCCGACGTGCCATGGGCCACAAACCTACGGAGCACAGGGCCGGTCCCAGCGGCAGGAACAGGGCACCGGAATGCAAGTGATGGGGCACGCCGGCAGAGGAAAAGAAGTCGTGCATGGGCAACGTCCTGAACTGGAGCCATTGTTTCATCTGACGGAGGCTGGCTGTACAAGCTTTGGCCCAGGGCAAACAATACTCACCCCGTGGGCTGGCCGCGGGGGTGTGAACGGGTTTTCTTATGCTGGCCTGCTTCAAGGGCGCACAGGACATCGCACTGGCAGCAGAGGACCAGGGTCCAAATCCACACACAGCGGCCACAATATGCAAAGAAGTTTTGACCCCCCCCCCACACCCACCCACACCCAACCGCCAAAAATGGGGTACCTGGGTACGGGGGGGAGGGCCAAGGGGGTCAAAATCGAAAAGTTCATTGGGTGATCATTTTCTGTTCCAAAATGATGGTTTTGCAAGGGGTTAGACGTCTGATACCATGTCTTGGGGTATGCTACGCGGACCCCAAAAAAGTGGGGGGGGGGGTAAACGGCGCCCGCACCTGCGCTTGATCTAACAACTTCTCTTTGAGGTGACTTCCCATACACTCCCCGCACCTTTTCGGATGGTGGTGCGGCGGCAGTCAGTCTGTTCATCACGTCAGTTGTGAATGAGACATTGATCGTCGTTGCGAACAGTTGTGAGCTGTCCTGTGCATTGTGCGTGGCACCGCTAGCGAAGCTCCCGCGAGCCCGCAAAGCCCTACAGACCACAATGTTTCTGGGATTGACGCCGTCCTTTGCAGCCTCCTAGAAACCCCCGCGAAATGCACCAGGCATCCCCCCCCCCCCCGCTGGACAACATCCAACATGTTGCTGAGCGCTGCCGTGCACAAGGACACGGGTCGCACCTGTAGACGTACACAGGTTTCGTCTGCCCGTACCTCCAACAACGCGCGATGGACTGGGAGTCGTACGTGGGGTTCCAGGACACGTCGTACAGCACCACCCGGTTGGCAGCAAACAGGTTGATGCCCGTGCCTCCGGCTCGTGTACTGATCAGAAACACCTCTTTGCTGACGGATTTCGAGAACGCTGCCGACACGAAATGAAGTAGGACCGCGTGCAAACACATGACAATGTGGGTGGGCACGGGGGTCGACACTGGGCGAGGAATCCAGTGCCCAGGCAGGCCCATCATGGATCCCGCCAAGGATCACAGTCTCTGCGTCGCGGCTGAATTCTTGCGCCACAGGCCTGCGCTGGAGGGGGCACACAATTAAGTCGAATCGACTGCCTGAGTAACGCAGGCACATTGAAGACCACAAACGCATGAGACGCCACTGGGCCTTTCCATGGGACGGAAGAGCTTGACCCCAAACCAGAATAACGATGTGAAGCAGCCGCTGGGGACCTGCCCCCTCTCACCAGCCGTGAGACGCTGGTGGAGAGTGACCTTGGGCTCAAACCGGCATTCGAATGGCAACGAGTGCAGCAGAGGCCCTCTCCACAACCTCCATGACACGCAGAAGGACTTGAGCATCGGATTGAGGAGTGTATTGATGCCGGCCAATTCGATTGGCTCTCTCCGTGGATATCCCCTGTACCTGAGAGAACCTGAGATTACCTTAGATCACTGGAGATGATAAAAAATTTACCTGTGATTGCACAATACTTACTGAGGTTACCTCAGATGTACTGAGATTATCTGAGAGGTACTCAGATGACCTGAAGTTGATGGCTGCCAGAGATTTACTGAGATTGTGCAAAGGTAAAAGGACGAGTGCCACAGGGGCACCTTCAAAAAGTGTTGCGCTGAAAAGCTGTCACCTGGGATTTTTTGAAAGAAGAGTAAGCCACAGACAACATGACTATTAGCGGCCAATCCTCCGTGGGGTGTCGGATCCAAGCAAAGCACTGAAAACACAAAAGGTCCAGCTCGAGGGGGGCGACCTGTTTGAATATTGACACGCAAACGCGTGCGAAAACTTTTGGAGGTCTGGAGGGGGAGGGGGGGGTGTTGTTGGTGGGGGGGGGTCTGGGAGGGCGCCCCGGGTGGATGGATGAATGGAAGGCTTCCTGGGGGTCACATCCCGAGGACACAGGCTCTTAGGCAAGCATGTGCGGTCCCTTGGAAAGGTTTCTTGTGCTGCGGCATGCTTCTACCTGCACATGTGGGTACCTGCGCATCTGTGGGAAATTGAACTCACAAACAAGAGACAACATGCACAACGCTGTTGGGCCAAGTTAATCACTTTCACCATCCGGATCATCTGTAGTGGGTTTGTTGACATACGTCATAGCCAAATGGCGCAAACTGTTGTTGCCCATATGCAAACGGTCCTTTGTCTGGATGTGGCCCATCAAACTGAACGTTCGCTCAACATGGCAAGCAGAGCGTGGTCGTCGGAGGAGCAGGCACACAGACACATGAACCCAAAAAATTGGATGCTGCTGCATGCTGCGGCTGCACATGCTTGCTCTTAGGCTTTGACCGCTTCCAGTCCCTGACCAAGCCAAGAGGCATACTGCAGGCCGCGACAGTGCTCTGGGCCCCCCCGAGCACCTGGAGGGCGCCCTGGGGGAGTCCGGGGGGGGGGGGGGGGGGGGGTTCCGCATGGTTTGAAGGGGGGGGGGGGGGGGGGTTCAGGTACCTCCAAACAGTTGGGTATGCGGCCCAGGTAGCCTGAATCATGCACCGCCCCTACCCAAATGGATAGGGTGCCATCGGTGAGCACATGGGGGCAGCACACCAGGGGCACCAAACAGGGGAGCACGCAGGGGGGGGGCAACAGAGGCAGGCATACGGGGGGGCAGGCACACTAGGGGGCACACTGGAGGCGAGCAAGGAGGGGACAATGCAAGCAACGGCGGGTTCACAAAGGCTGGAACAAAGGCTGGCATCGTGCGGTGCGGGATCCTGATGCACACCCGTGAGCTGGGACCGACGCTCTCGCTCGCACTGAGAGCCGTCGATGCGGAAGCACGAAATCCCCAGGGCCTGCTCGAGCTCCGACTCAATGACATCGAGCGTCTCGGTGAACTGTAGGGCATCGCACACACGGAACACAATGGACACTGCGGCACCCGCCCATTCACATGCTCGTTGGCCCCTGCAGTGCCTGCGCGATATCATGTGCGTGCCTTTTGCCTCCGGCCGGCTTCATCCGGCTTGGCACTCCAGCCACATATGACCCAGGGGAAGATATAAGTGGTGGGGCTGCCCCCCCCCCCCCCCCCCCACGGTGACCTGGCAGCTTGCCAGCCGCCACCACGAATTCAACAGTTGTTTTTTGCTGAGCTCTGTTCCCTCCGACATGGCCTGTTGCGATTTTCTGGTGTGCAATGTGGTATTGGTGGCTTTTATAGAAAACAGATGCCTGGCATTATGTTTGCCTGCGGCACTACAACGCGCCCTCCTGCCCGTGTGCTCTGGCGGAACAGGCCCCGGTCGCCGCCTTAAGGCCAGAACAGGCGTGGGCCACTGCCTTGAGGCCATGAAGACTGCCAGCGTCCGACAGGTACTACACGTGTGCAACAGCCGAGGGGAGGCTGACTAGGGCCCCTGTACTGTCGGCCTGTGAGTAGGCACAGCCACCGCCGTGACATGGGGCGTGGCGGCGGGCGGGTGCCCTCGTGGGCACAGCGGTGATAAGGGCTGCCGCTGGCTGAACTGCTGGTCTATCTTCCGGGGGAGCCGCTATGGAGGGCTGAGGGGGGGCTGGGGGCAGGCAGAGACTGGGGCACCAACCAACCTGACCCCTGAGATGTCAGTGCAGACGTGGCGGACTGCACGCGGGTACTACCGCATGCGGATCCCCCTGCAGGTGGGGCCCGAGCCCACGCCAGTGGGTACGGCTGCAGGCAGAGACTGCGGCAGGGAGAAGCCATTCAGGACCAGAACCCCCATCCCCCCCACCCCCCCACTGACGACGACATCACGAATAACATAATTCGGCCGACCACGAACGCTCTCCCAAAGGGATCGGGGAGGGGGGGGGGTCCCTGATACCCCACCCTCTGTGAAGGATCCCCAGGATGCACTGATTCCTTTGAGGCATGTGTGGGAGGGAGAAGTCGTTCGAAACAATTCCCTCGGGGCCGCTTGGCTTCATGAGCTTTACGAGCCTTCACCAGTCCTCAGACTGCACTTTTCTAAAGATTCATGTGAGAAATTCGTAATTCATGATTCGCCATCACGGCCCTCAAGAATCCCCCCCCCTCTCACCAAAACAATTACATCAATACTATATCCACCCCTGATCTGACCCCTCCGGTGCTCCATCCCCCCGTTCCAGCTCGGAGGCTGTGTGGACCAATCGGCACGTCCGCCCCCAGGCTCTCTTGTACCAACTTCCTCGACGGTTTGGGGATTGCAGTGTGCACTGTGCCGCGTGTCGTAGCCAACGCATCACGTGTTGTCGCGCCCGCAGTGCGCAATGCATGGGATCCAGCATCTCGTGCAACGTGTACGTGTCCCCCAGCGCCTTCCCCAGTGCAGTGATTGGCTAGTGCAGTGGCTAGTGCAGTAACTGGCGAGTGCAGTTAGTGGCTAATGCAAAATGGAATGATACCTGCACAGCCAACACCGCATGATAGGCTTTATTTTGTGCCAACCTCCAAAATCTTGGGGTGCACTATTCGCAAGGTTGCCGGGAGTCCCCCCCAAAATGCAGGCGCCGTAAATCTCAAAAAAACGTACGAAAACGCGAGCACATCGTTCAAACATGGGGCTTTGCAGCAGATTCCCTTGTTTGGGAAAACTTATGGCGCCGGCGCCGTAAAAAAATGCACCGCAAAAGAAACGTGCCCCAAGGTATGTCACAATGCAACAGAAAATACATACGTGAAAAGGGGGTGACAAAGACCCTTGCTAAGCATTGGTGTGCAGAGCCCTGTGCTTACAGGGGTTTTGCAGTATCCAACCAGCACCACGTAGCGTGGTAGCGCTTGTCGTCCGTCGCCGTTTTACGGCGCCTCCGCCGTAAAATTTTACGGCTGAAGCGCCGTAAATTTGATCATAGTCCGGTGTTTTGTCTTTCAGCCCATCATCAGGCATTGATGTCCGTAGTGGCAAGAATGCAAACGTGACACAGACACCTGTAGAAGGGTATAATCGGTTACCATTAGACAGTCGAAAAATTTTTCAGGTGGTATGCCAAAACCCCATCTGGGGACATGAAATGTGTTTTATTCGCATTTACAACACACACTAACCTGGCAGTTACCGGCGGTTTGACACTGGCGCCAGAAACCATCTTGGCTCACCAACATGGAACACAGACAATTGTGGCTTCGTTCGTGTCGCATTTCAGCTGTGTGCATTCTTGCCAATTTTTATTTGTTACAGGTATGCACTATTTTGTAGGAAAATACCACCGTTTGTAGTTGCACTTTGTTCCCAGGACCTTGACAGAGGGGTCTGTTCACTGGCAGTGTGCCACTCCGTGTAGATGCGAATGTGGCCACGAGTGCTAGACGGGGGGCAAACCGCCATGCATGCCCGTTTCCTCCCCCGAATAGGGTGTGCACCGCAACCTGCCAGAAGGGGTTACAGAGGTGCTGCAACTTGGTGCACCGAGGGTGAAATTGCACCCTCCACCCTGTTGCAGACACAAAAGTAGCACAAAATGGCACCGCGTGGTGGTAAACGGGCCCCGCCAGCAGCAGCACACGAACAACCTCAAAACGAAGAAGACAGTGCTGCTGGTGACGGAAGGGCCTCAGACTTGGGTACAACACTGTACACGGCGTCCCTTGACAGTCACACCGAACAGGAGTCCCATTCTGGGCCCCCTGGTGACACACAGCATCTGGACGCCAATCTAGAATCCAGTGGAGACGGGAAAAAGACGATAAACACATTTTACGGCGCTTCAGCCGTAAAATATCTACGGCGGTAGCGCCATAAAGATTTTACGGCTGAAGCGCCGTAAACGACAACGATAGTAGCAGTAAACAACTGACATACTTGCACAGTCCTTTAGGACAATGCTTATGCCACATATGTAGCTGTAGGTCACCATTCAACAGTGCCTGATGCCCGGCACCGACTTTTTACATTTCCTGTGCCATTAACCCACGCACACACACACAAGCATACCTGTTTCAAGTCTTGGAATTGCCTACCGATGCCGCGTTGTTTGTGCCTGCATAGGTAAACATTTTACGGCGCTTCAGCCGTAAAATTGTGTCATAGAACGGGGGCAGGCAACAAAACAGGGGTCACGGACCGTAATGCAAGAAAAAACATGAAAAAACGTTGCGCGCGCACACAGCACTCCCGGCAACCTTGCGAATAGTGCACCCCAAGAAAATTTTGATCCCGCCCTCCAAGTCGGGTAAGACGCGCCGCCGACTCACTCGCCGACTCGTTGGCCGCCAGATTTGCCAACTCGGGGGGGGAGGGGGAGGGCAACCAAGGGGCACACACGGCACCTGACTGAAGACCACAATCTTGTCCCTCAGACGAATACTGTGCTTGATGATGGTCAGCAACGCCACCAGTTTGCCACTCTCATGCACCGCCGGCAGCGGCTCGTCGGCCTCGCGCCACCGGGTCTTCTTCTTCGTGTCCTTCGCCGCCTCCTTCGCACGGCCCTCCTTCGCATCGGCGGCGGCGCTCTCGTCCTTCGAGTCCTCCGAAGTGGACTGCGTTGCCGAAGAGCGTGCAGACTCACAGGCGCAGAGGAGAGGCCTGCGTGGCGCGCACGAGACCCCCCGTCCACCCGGGGCGCAAACAGCCACGGACGAACCAAACTTGCGGCAACAACGCCCGGTGTTGTGTGGGCAACGCGCTGTTTGCGTACGGCCTCATACCCAGAGATGCGTTAGAAGGGAAGGGGCCTCAGAGGCGGCCCCAGAGGCGGTTAGGCAGGCGGTCGGAGGAGGTTGCCAAAGCGTTAGGGGGGCGGTTACTGTCGGTTACAAATGCCATTGAGGCTGGCACTTGGCGTCAGGGGGACAGTGGCTGGGCGCAGGCTGGGCGCCCTGGAGGGGGGGGGGGGGGTACCTCGCCCCCTTCCAATGCATCCCTGCTCATACCGCACATGCGGCACTGGTCCCGAAGATGGATCACGTGGGGGTGGGTGCAGTACCACAACCCTCCAGGTGGCCCAAGTGTACAGCAAAGCAAAACAAAATTCATCCCCCGGCACCAAAGCATGCCACACCACAGCAGATGCACCCCATGTGTTATCCCCAACCAAAACGTGGACCCGCCAAATCCATGGGCCCCGGAGTCGCGGCAACAACACCCGCCGGATGAGGCCGAATTGCAGAGGCTTGCGAGCGACCGGGTGCCGAACCACCGCCCGGAGAGGGAACGGCTGAATGCCGCAGTCGCCCATCGGTCGCAAAAAGCTGCTCAGCAGACAAAGTTTGTTGCCCCCTCTCAGGCCACAACATCGCCCGTAGAAACTTGACTAGTGGCCCTTGATCACGTTCATCACCACAGCACCTCGCCCCAAACAACACCCGAGGCTTCGGCTAATCCCATTGCAACTTCATGCGACCACATCGGAGGGGCTCCGGGGAGGGGGAGGCTCATTCTCCACTACTCTCTTGGGTGGGACTACATGGGGACCATCGAAGCCGCAGAAGGAACGATCCCTTGGTCAGAATACTCTCGTAGAATTCCCCACCCGACATCATCATCATCACCCATGGACAAGCAGGGCTATTGGCCTGCATCAGCCAAAAGGGACCCAACCACCAAACAGGCCATGGCTTACGGACGCCGGGGGGGGGGTCGGCACAAGGCCTTGGTGGTTGGCTCTGTTAGCCTGCGGCGGCGCCTATTGGCCTCTCTCCTTTGAACCTTCAGCCATGACAAGCGGGCATCCGCACCACTGTGGGCATCCGCACTGCCGCGGGCATCCCCCTGCCCTGGGGGGGGGGCGAATCCAGAATGCAACTTCTGCCCATGGCGTCCTCCCCTGACGGCCTGATCAGTGCGCGGGATGCGGTCATCACGAAGACCCCAGGCTGGGAGGTGCTCACCACAACCCGCAACGTGAATGTCACACAAGGCCATGGGTGCTAGCTCACCAATGTGTGACTTGCTGGTAGTGCGTTGCAGTAATATCTTCTGCGCTCTGCGCCATTCATGGCGAGCGCGTTGCAGAAATATCTTCACTCAGAGTATTCGCACTCTGTCCACGGGGGGGGCGCGGGGCTGAGGCCTTGGCTGACCCACTCATCCACCCGGACCAGATAGAAAAAGAAGTTTACTAAAGAGGCCCGAAATTGGAAGCCGATTTCAGGCACCGAAACTTTTTCTAGTGTCTGACCCCCCAACCCCCCCTGGGGTAGGGTTGTTTTGCCGCTCAGCAATGGCCTGCCGCATCTGCCGATGCGCATCTGCCGATCTGCCGATGCGCATGTGCATACAACCTCGTGTGTACTCGGGTCGATGAGCCACAGAAAGTCGTGGAGCAGAAACAAAAACAGAGGGGCTATCCGACGAAGCTGGGGGGTCAATCTTTCGCCCGCCCACCCTCATCTCCACCGTCACTCCCGCTTCTCAATGCCCCGCGGTCTCTTTGTTCCCCCTCGCGTCTCGGTTGACATGTCACGAATGCCGTCGCCACTGGCCAAAGTGGAGTGTCTGGTTCGTTATTGTTTTGATGGAGAAGCCCCAGGAAAGCAGACTTTTGGGGGGTGGCAAAACTTCAGTGGTGGTCTCCCTTTGTTGTCCCTCACGGGGGGGGGGTGGCAATGGAGAGCGTGCGCCCGTTTTCCGGGGGCGCATGGGACGCTTCTCTGCCTTTGAGGGGCCTGCCCATTGCGGCTGCCCGTGAGCGAAGCAACGAAGTCGTCTCGTTGGGTTGCCCCGGCTCCATCCAACGCGGCCACGGCGAAGGCCACGACACACGGCGCCATGCAGACGGATGTGGCCGCTGGAAAAAGGAAGACCAATGGGCCTTCAGCCGCGGTGGGGGTCTGGTCAACACAACGGTGGCCATTCACCGCCGGCGCTTGGCGGTTGAGCGCCGGCGCTTGGCGGTTGGGCGCTGAGGGTTGGCGGTTGAGCGCTGACGGTTGGCGGTTGAGCGCTGACGGTTGGCGGTTGAGCGCTGACGGTTGGCGGTGGCCGTGCTTCAGGAAGGCCCTGTTCCGACCAAAAATATGTTTTGTTGCACAAAATCTTTTTTGTTGGAAAAAATTGAAAGTGAGAGAACCGTTTGCCGGAGGGCGCCGTGGCTGTGGGTGCCTTCAAACCCCCTTCGGTTGGATGGCCCGGAGGCGGCCGACGGCCTCCGAATCCGCACGCACCCGACGGGCCCCGTGGCATTGTCCGACGTGCCCCCGATTCGCGGGGAGGGGGGCACCTTGTCACTCTCCGATTGCGGGTCCAAACGTTCCGGGGGCTTGACTTCCGTCTTCCGCAGCTTCGACAGGGCCTGGTACACCCAACTGAAGTCGTGGTCCCCTTCGGCGACCTCGTGTAGGGCAGTCAGCTCCAGGTCGTCTTCCTCATCCACGGCCCCTCCGCCTACAAAGCGCAAATCAGCGTGGCACTGGCACGCGCCGCACGTAGTGTTTCACGCGTCGATGATAACAAAGCATTTGAAGTGCGGGGTCACGCCAACGGGAATGCTGCCAATACGCGAGCAATAACACGCACAATACAACGGGCAATATCACTGCCAGGAGTCCTTTCAGTTACAACTTTTTGAATATATCATTGACTCTGCTTACAACGCCCAGTTACTTGAGGCTACAATGTCCAGTTGCTCGTAAAATGGACGTCGAACAAGGTACAACCGCGAGCAATGATACGAACAACATTACCCGTTGTACGCGCGGTTCCCGCACACCCCACACCACGGCCGCAACAAGGCATGCGAAGAAAAGACAAACGAGCGGATTACCAGTCACTCTGTCGGCCGGGTGGCTGATGGGTACCGCAGCTCTACACAAGCGCTACAGGCCCCGTACAAGCCCCACACAGATCCCAACCGAGGCCCAATACAAGCTCCCATACAAATCTCAGACAAGCGACATGCAAGAGCTAAACACGACCCCCATAGGACCTCCCGAAGGAGTAGAGGGGAGCACCAGGGATGTATTAGAAAGGGGGGAGGGGGGGTCTGAGGGGGGGAGGGGAAGGGGGGTTTGGCTGGGACATCCCTCCTCCCAGGGGCCCCCTATGGTCCCCGCCGAAGGCGAAAACCTTGAAGCTTCAATCCTCTTGGCACCGAAGGCGCCGAAGCAACACTTTGGCTGTCAGCCTCAAACATTGGAAGGGCAGGGAAGGGGGGTCCAGGGGGGGGGGGGGGGGGGTACCCCCCCCCTCCTCCGACGGTGTACGGCCGTTCTAAGACATCCCTGGGGGGGGGGGCACCAACCTGGCTTGGCCTTGTTGGCATTCTGGTTGCGGTTGGCCGCCGGGTTGGCGCCCATTTCCCCCTTCTTGATCTTCCGGTCGCAGAACCACTTCAGGATCTGCGGGTGGTTGCTGATCTTCAGTAGCAGCGTGTGCTTGACCAGGGGCGAGAGGATGGAGTGGTATTCGAGGAGGTTGCGGTACAGCGTGAGCTGGAAGTCGCTCAGGGGGGTGATGACGGTGAACTCATGCTTCGGAGGCAAGTCTTTGGCAAGGGTCTGGTAGTCTCGCCGGTGCACAAAGTTCTGCAGTTCTTCACACAAGATGAAGGACCTGGGCAGGGGGCGGAGGGCAGGCGTTTGCTGGCTTCGAGGGCAGTTCCAGGGCAGCTACACAGCGGTCACAGGGGTCCGTGAAAGCGGTTGGCGGGCGGTTACTGGCGGTTGGGGGGTGTGATGGGGTATGGGAATGCCTTTGGGGTATGGTCAGGGCCGGCGCCCTGGGGGGAGGGGGGGCCTCAAGCGATTCTCTGGTGGTGGGGGCAAGAAAGCGGCTGGAGGCGTGGCATGGTGATGATACGTGCTGTCCGTCCCTCTTCCCTGGCTCTGCTCCTGCGGCCGATTGAAGGCAACTCAGCTGAACGACCAGGAAACCCAGTGGCGGCCAACAAGCCGTGCCACAACACACAGTCAATATTCTTATCTCAATGCCAACCAGGCGTCGGCGTTAGCCGCAGCCTAATTACGCCGCCTAGCAGCAGAGGTGAAGAAAAATGGGGAAAATAGAAAAATGGGGGAAAACGGGTGAAAATGGGGGAAAATGGAGAAAAATGGGGGAATTTGGGGAATTGTGGGAAATTGCCAAAAATAAATTGTGGGGAGTATCGAAACAATGTGTGAAATTGGTAAGAAACAGGAGGAAAATCGGAGAAAAATGGGACAGTTCGGGAAAAATTTCCCATTTTTCCCAGTCCCATTGTCCCCACTTTCCCACAACCTCGCCACCTTTCCGTCAAATTCCTTTGATGAATTTTGCCAGCCGGACTGGCCCACTGGAATACTGGCAATTTTGGGACTGGCCAACATTGGCCGATTTTTCGGCCAGCGCCGACGGTTGCCCAAGCAATAACTGAAACTGCCAGATTCATGATTGAAGATCTCACCACGCACGGCGCACATCGAAGATGACAAGGCACCCATGTGGCCAAGCACTTGCATATCTAAATCGGGTGAAAAACACAACCGGACAAACCAATGCCCTGGCCATTGGTACCTGGGCTTGAACCCCAGGCAATGCCCAAACTACATCAGACAATACTCACTCTACCAGCCCAAACCCCTGAGTACAGCTGACGCTGGAAATGCACGCGTTCAAATTCATCAAATGTAACAAAGAGTGAGAAAAATGGAACAAAAATGCTGAAAGGATTTGTGGTGGCTCTTTGGGCTTGCTGGTACCCTCAGGGCTGGTGCCCTGCCAAGAGCCAGCTACAGACAATTCAAAGCTTGCAGATGATTCAATCACTTAATGGGGGGGGGGGAGGTGCACAAACCGCTAAAGCGGTTTTTGGCCCCTAACGGTGGAAGATCGAAGTTCTCATGCCCCGATTTCTTGTCGTTATTATGACCATCCGCAACGACAAGAACTGTGTTTGTGAGGCATGCGGTACAGAGAGCGCTCGTCTGCTGGGCACACGCCGGGTGCGCACCGGGCGCGGCGGGCAAATCTTCGCCGATTTTCCCCGTTCCCCCAGTTTCTCCCCAATTTCCCTCATCCGCGCCCTTTTCCTGCTCTGCTGGTCGATCGGTGCTGTTCAATCTCTCAGTTGGAGTGAGGCCCGTAGCCCAGCTACAGCTGGTCCGAATGGTAGGGCCTTAGGCCACCAAAACAGGCCGCCCCACACCCTATCACGGCTCAACTGTCTCCATAGTATTGGGCCTGGCTTGACCTGACAACCTGGGGATCCCCCGCAGTGACCATCCTGAAGGCAATGCAATGCTCCTGGGTACCCAAAGCCGAAAATCCCCACGTCGCCAAACACCCTTGGAAAAATGGGGGAAAATAAAAAAACGGGGGGGGGGGGGGATGGGGGGGCAGAGAAATGGGGGGAAACGGTGGGAAATGGGGAATAATCAAAAGACCAGGAAAGCAATTGTACGAACAACCTCTAAAAGTGGCAGAACAATGACAAAAAATGGGGGGGGGATGGGGCAAAAACGGGGGGAGGAATGGGCCCCTTCCCCCCATTCATCTGGAGGCCGCACACCTTCCCATTAGTTTGCGTTACAAAACTAGTTATCGAGTATCCGAATGGGATCATGGGGGAAATGGAAAGTATCCATGGGTATCCGAAAATGTGGGTACCTAGGAGGCTTGGCAATGGTATCAGTCCAAACAATATCCCCCAGCATCTCCATCCGCCTGGTCATGAGTCATGAAAACCCCCCTATCCGCACCACTCTCTCCCAGCGCCATCGGAAGGTTCAAGTGTCAGTGTCGATTCCACACCTCTTTTTCATGGTGCTGATCTGCTTTTCAGTGCTGTCCTTGTTCTGGCCGCTGGCGATGGGGACGGCGAAACGGTTCCTGAACTCTCTTTCCGTCCAGTAACTGCAGCCCAGTGTGTCCGTTCAGGGGCATAGCGTGATGTAAGGGGGCTTCGGTGTGGGCAACGATGGATGTTCCACTCCACCAGCGCCGGGAGTTAAGCCACGCCCCCCGAACTCCTAAGTGCCCCATAGTTGAGAGTTCACATCCGCTTACATGCACACCACATCACAACGGACAAACAGCGGCGACACACTGAGCCAGCGGATACACAGTGTTGTGGGTCCGCATCTGCGCCCCAGGGGCTGTGGGGGCCTGGGCTGATGGGAGACTAAGGACGTACCGGACGAAGGGGGAGGGCAGAGCGAGGCATAGGGCTCGCGGGCAACTCGGGCGGGGCTGGGGGGGAGGGGTCAATGAAGAGGCACCGTCCCGGGGGGGGGGAACGGGACTGCAAGGCCACGGCACTCTCCCCTGTGGAGCAGCTGGTGGGTCCTCACGGCCCCCTACTGCCTGTCACCCTGCTGCATGTCAATCCGTGGTCTGGCACTGTCTGTAGCAGCGTGGGACGACGAGAGGAGAATGCAACGAATGGAGAATGCAACGTGGAAATCAGAGACAAGACCCGAATAAGAGTGCTACCATTGCATTGTGCGTTCTGGGGTCTGATAGGGAGGCAGTATTCATGTACAGGCAACGGGGGCCGGGGGACCGTGGTCACCATTGAAGATGCGTCGCATTGGGTCTACAATGGCTGGTCCAGTTCCTGCCCCATGGGGCTTTGCAATCGCCCCCCCCCCCCCTGTCTGTGGGCGGGATCATGATGTATGTTCAATGCAGAGACTTCTGAATCTGCTCCCTTAACAACTGAATTGCACTGTGGCTGCTACTGCTGTGCGTTGGATCAATTTTGGCCAAATAAGAGGGAGGACCCAGGGCAGACCACAATTCTTCAGCTGCGTCGTTGGGACGTCGTGCGCCAAACCGTGACACCGTAATATGCGTTGCTTTCGCATTTCGCACTCATGGCGTACACTGTGAAATGCATGGATGCCCCCCCCTCCCCCCACCCCCCACCCCGCAAACACAAAAAAGAATTGGATGAGCAGACGCGGAAAGAAAAAAAATCTTGAGCCAACCCAATGCGATTGAGTACACATTCGGCACGCAAGCGTTTGCTATTCCATCCGCACTGCAGTGGGGCAGCCCTTGAGCACAGGTTTTGAGTGGCATCGCACCACGTGGCGGGGGGGACAGGAGACTGGCTGTGAGTCGATGGCCTTGGGCAAGACTCAGCCGGGAATAGGGGAGGATTGTAAGCATGACTCAGCATGGCCCCATGCAGCGGCGATTGTACCAAACCGATTCAGTGCACGGGCTCCTGCATTACCGCTGTAGGCGAGCGTTGTGGACACATACCCAGGCCGGACCCAATCAACCATTGCAAAATATTCCATGAGATGGTTCTGCAACGGCGTGCCCGTCAGCACTATCCGGCGCTTTGTCCTGACCTGATCCAAGGCCTTGCGCAGCAGCCCTTTGACTTCCTTGATGCGGTGGCCTGGAGACAGCAAGGGGAGGGGCTGTTTTTGTCAGGAGCCGCAGTCAGGAAGATGCATTGGAACACAGCGCAGTGCACTGCACTGCGGGGCAGGGCATTGCAATGCAGAGCACCGCAACGTGATGGACCACAATACAATGCGTAGTGCCGTGCAATACATCGCAATGCGATGCAACAAATCTATTCAATGCCGTGCAACGGCAAACGCACATGCACGTGCCCATCCAAACACAAATGCACATGCACATGCACATGTAGTGCAGGGCATTGGTTTACACGGGAACTGTACCGCGTTTGCGTTTGCAGAGCATCGCATGATATTGCGTTGCGCCACTCCACACTACAGTGCAAGTGTACTGCACGCATCAGCAAAGCACAGGGCTTCCCTGCAGTGCATTGCATTGCATTGCTCTGTGTTTGCACAGCATCGCGTTGCACTGATGCGCTGTCACAATGCAGTGCATTGCAGTGCAGTCGGATGCGATGCAGTGACGCCAATCTATTGCTCTACAATACATTGCCCTACAGAGCAATGCAGTGCAGTGCAGTGCCATACTTTTCAACTACAATCCAAAGTGATGCAACGGAAATCCATCACATAGCAGGGCAGTGCAACACAAACGCAATGCGATGCATTGCTTTTGCTATGCAGTGCAACTGTCAGCACAACGGAAGAAGATTCAACAAGCACAATCTCCAAAAATTGCCGCACCCTACCCAAAGGGCCCCATATTGGACGTTGACCTTCATCCACGATGAAGATGTCTGGCGTCAACGACAGAATCTCTGCACTGTCGGGCGCCTCGTGTTTATCATCGAGCACCACCTCGTCCTTCTCCACTTCCTTCTTCCTCTCCGCCCCCCTGGTCCTCATCGGCCGCTTTGGACTGTCATCATCTTCCACATCACCCTCATCAGACTCTGAAGACTCCTGCACATCCTTGTCCTCCTCGTCCTTCACCCCATTCTTCCCCTCGTCTTGGGTCTTCCCGTTCCCGGCCCCATTCACGGTGACGCTGCTGCTGGCCTCCATCTCGGTACTGCTCTCCTCCTCCTCATTGTCAACATCCATTGCACTGCTCTTTCCGTTCTTGAGCCCATTTTGTTGCACACCCTCGTCGTCCTCTGCATCTACTTCTTCTACCACTCTGCTCTTCCCTTTCACATCCTCCTCTGCGAAAGAACCGGCACAACAGACCTCAGAGACGCCAGGCAGGGAATGATGGTGGCCCATTGCGTAATCTAGCAGGTCAGGCAATCGCTGAATCGTCGTCAGATCCTACTTTTCACTTGAGAGTTGAAAACTCGCAATTGCAGATTCAGAATCAGCCATCCTAACAACAGAGCTGCACGCAATTGCGGTCTCGGTTGCACCAGTGAGCGGTGGCCCAGGTCACAGTCTCCTGGTCGCACCCTCGTGGATCTAAGTTCCCCTGCCACATCTTCGGGCTACCGAAGAGGCGAGCCCCAAATTCTGCGAGCCCCTTAGGATTGCTGCGCGGTGAGCTGAGGGGCAAGGGAGCACGTCAGCAAGCGGTACATGTTCATAGGCTCACTCACCTCACAGAAAAGCCCATTTTCCATCCACCCTACCAAAACCGCGCGCAACAACGAGCCTTTGCCTGAACAACTGACCCCCTACTTTAAGGGGCCCTAGATCCGTTACCACTGGTTCAACAACTACCACCAAACAAGAATTCGCCACAATTGTCCGGCGACACGAACTCTACACCACTCGGGCCACACGAAATCTGCAATGTGCTTTCCCGCTTTCATACTCCCTCTTTTCGACTGAGAGACTGACTGAGAGAGAACCCTGATATCTACAGATCTTCAAGAAATTGGGTCGCATGCACCAGGCGCACCCGGGCAACTGCACCATGTAATGGGCCACAGGGGATACCTGCCACAGCCTCTGATGGGTCCACGGCCAACTTGCCCCCCGCATTGCCTCTCCGGTTGGGTGCACGAACAACCTTCATGAAAATCTTGTACATCTCGAACCCCATCACCAGAATCCCTCCTGCACAGAGACAAGAGCAGTGACACGCGAGACAGGGATGCAGGTTGGTCTGCTATTGAAATCGGAAATGGAACCAAGCTGAGGGTAAGCACTCGGCCTATGAGCAGCAGCCATTGCCCAGGATGCTGGTCATATCATGACCCTGCAAATGGGACCCCCACCTAAAAAGGCTAAGCTGCCAAGGTGGTGGACCCGGCTGGCTCAAGGTTCATCACATACCAGGGCTGAAGATCGAGAACGCGGACAACATCACTAAGAACAAACTGAGCAAGCAGGGCCCACATACACTTGCACCGCGCCGCCTTGGCAAGGGGGACTGCCACACCAGTCCGTCCCCGCAGGCCCGCGATGGCCCCTCAGGGATCACCCCCCTGCCCACCAAGCCCCTGGCGAATTGGGACCAGTTCTGCGTGCCTGGCCCACAAAGTATTCGGCACCATGGACGTCCGCCTGACCTCAGGATGAGGAAAATTGGTTCCCCATCGGACCTGCCCTTCCAAGAGTACTGCTAAGATGACATGGAGGTGCTGAAGAAGTGGTTCAGGAGCTCTTGTTTGCTTGTTCACCAGGACAAGCCACATCAATGCGATCACCTGAAATTCACATCCACCCGAATTACCCCCCCTTCTTTGTATAAGCTACGCCAATGTACACAATTATTACGGTCCCTACGCCTACTGTAGCTTGGACAAGGGCGTGGCTTATACAGGGGGGGGGGGGGGAGGCAACAGTGACACAGCATAGCATGCAGAACATCCCCGTGCACACACACACGGCACAAATTAGATCTGGTCCTTATCCCCAGGTTAGGACCTCTGCTCTTGGCCTCTTTTAGGACAGTGCATACTGCACTTGGCATCTAATTCGTTAAGGCTCGTGCGTTGGTGCTCAATTGAATTGGGCAAACAACTGAATACCACCCAACGCCACCGCATCACTGAACAAGGGCCCGCTGTGGGACGTGGGGCATTGTGGTGCCTGACGCAATGGTGTTTCACATCATGCATTAAGGGCAGACTTTTTGCCAATTTCCACTTCATAAGAACGTCCTCCCGGTCATTTTTGCCCACGTCGTCGGTGATGGAGAACAGCGTCTCATCCTCCTTCAGCAGCTTACCCCCCAGCTTCCGGCTCCAGTATTTGGCTTCTGCCACCCAGTTGCTCACTGTGATCTTGGGGCCGATCACCAGCACCTTCTGTAACTTGCGGTGCGTCTGAAACACCAACAACAAAAAGGCGATGGACGTCAGCGTCTTGCCCAAGCCCATTGTGTGCGCGATGATGCACCCCATCAGCTCTTCCTTTGGCGGCTGAATGATGAGGTTCCAGAGAAATCGGACAGCGTTGAGCTGGTGCGATTTGAGCTCCAGGAACATTCGTAAAGGGGCGACGACCGTCCGGGTCTTCTTGTCCTGAGGCAAAAGGTGCATTCAGTGAGTGAGTCAACCGAAGAAGACTGGTGCCCCAAACCACCACAAAATTGCCCTCAACCGCCCTTCCCGTGTCCTCATCCCACCATCCCACCGTGCTCACACAACCCTTCCATGCCTGCACTGTCCTCCTCGTGCGCTCACCAGTTGCTGCGCAGTACTGGGATGACATGTTTTTTTGGGTGAGCAGGGCTGTGTATCTCTGACATATCACTTTAACTGTGTCTAATTCCTTCAAAAATAGATTCCTTGGATGTCAAACAGGGGGGAGGGGCGCTTTGAGGCTTCTTCGCCCGCTACGCTCGCTCGAGGTTGTGCAGGATGTGCCAAACCTGGAGGTTGAACCCTCCCCATGCTATCAGAGTGCCCTCCCCTTGTGCGAATGGAGGACTTCCCCGAACGTAAAGTGTGGAGCCACAAGAACAGCCCAGCAAAAGCGATAGGTGCCAAAAAAGCCCCCAAAGCATCTTCCAAAATCGCAGCAGGAGTACTCCAAAGTGGCAGGAACAGCTGGAAGCCGTTTAAACGAGAAGAAAGTTCAATGTAGCAGATTGATTGGGGGGGGGGGGGGTTCAGAAGTGGCGGAAACAGTCAGGAGCTTCAAAAAAAAAAAACAGAAACAGTTGGAGGGGGGGCATCCTGACATAGCAGAGAGGGTGGGCGGGTGTTCGGAAGTGGAACAGTTGTGCAGGTGTTCCGAAGTGTTAAACACCGTTGGAAGCTGTGTTAAAGTGTTAAACACAGTCGTAGCAACGGTTGGGGAGGTGTTTGGCAATGGATGAAACGAATGGGAGGTGTTCTGCAATAGGAGAAACAATTGTGAAAAGTTCCGAAGAGGCAGAGAGGATGAGAGGGGGGTCCACAGTGACAGAAACACTTGGAGGGTGTGTTGGAGTGGTAGAAATGGCTGGGAGGTGTTCCAAAGTGGCATTAGAAGGTCGACGGGTGTCCCCAAATCGCAAACTTAACTCTCAGCGCAAAATGGTCACCACAGTTGGGTGGGTTCCAAAGGTGCCGAAAATGGTCGAGAGGTGTTGTGAACTGCAGAAACAGGTGGAAGCTGTCCAAAAGTGGCAGAGGCTGTTGGGAGGTGCTCCAAAGTGCAGAAGAACATTGGGTGGTGTTCTCAAGTGGCAGAAATCACAGGAAAGTGTTCTGCATTGGCAGTGGGTGGGGGAGGTCACACGTGGCAGAGAGAGTCGGGTGGTGTTCTGAGGTGGCAGAAACACTTTGAAGGTATTCCAAAACAATAGAAACAGTTCGGAGGTGGTCCAGATTGGCAAAAACAATTCTGAGGTATTCCAATTTAGCAGATTTACTTAAGCAGCGTCTGGAGCGGCAAAAGAACTCAAGGCAACATTTGGACCTCGGACCTCATGACCATATGCCTGTGTCCCCGGGGTGTAGAATAGCTGAGTATCCGGCGCTTCATTCCTCCAGTGGGGGTGGAACATGTCTAGGTCCCCAGGTTTTCCAAAACTGTGGGTGGGTGGGTCTCTCAAATCACCCCCGTGGCTAAGCACATCCCTAGATGTGTGGGTGTGTGTCATGAGTGTAGGAGCCCAGCATGGCAGCGCTGTGCATGCCAGAGGTTGAAGTTGAGGCACATGTTCACGCATTCCCTTTTACAACCACCCACTCTTCTTTTCTCACCATGCCGGAACACTTCCAATCACCTGCTGTCACTTTTTCACAGCCCCCAACTGTTGTTTGCCACTTCACGACGAATCCCAACTGTTCGTCACCTACACTGGTGACTGTCAAATGTTTCATGGGCTGATGGGTTCAGAATCACAGCCTGAGATCTTTTGCCTTTTGCTGCCAGACCACTTTGACAACACTTCACTATCACGGTCACTATCAGACAAACCCGACCCCCCTGACACATTTGAGTCCGAGTCATAACAGTCTAGTATGCCTGCAGGCCCAGGTTGCCCAAATATCAGTAACTGATTTATGTTCAATCCCTGCACGCTTTGCTGCCTTCGCCCCGCGGCCAGCACTCAGGTCCGCCTGCTCATTTCCCTGCACTCCCACATGGGATGGAACCCACTACACTGAGACACTATCTCCTAGTAGTAGCCACTGCCCCCACAACTGTTGCCAAAATATATGCGCCAGGGGTCCTGCAACCCCACCCACTTATGTCGTGACCATTTCTTGCATTTACCGGTCAATCCTACAAAAACCAACTCCGAGTCTGTAACTAACTGCAGAGGCACACCCGGGCACTTACTCCGCAGCGCCCTCACAATTGCTGTTGGTTCAGCTGTGGTTATGGACTGTGTGTCTGTGACTGGTAGGGGGGAGGACTCATTCTTGCTGTCACCGTCCCCAAACCAAACACCATACCCTGCAAACTCAAACTCGACCCCCCCTGTGTATCTCTTGATCCGTCCACAAAGGGTCCGTGGTAAAACTGAGTAAAAAAATTTTTTTTTTAAAAATTTTTTTTTTACTCAGTTTCAAACTGAGTAAAAAAATTTTTTTTTACTCAGTAAGTGGGGTTTCTACTCAGTTGCGAAACTGAGTAGAAAAAAAAAATTTTTTTTTTACTCAGTAAAAAACTGAGTAGAAAAAAAATTTTTTTTTACTCAGTAAAAAACTGAGTAGAAAAAAAAATTTTTTTTTACTCAGTAAAAAACTGAGTAGAAAAAAAATTTTTTTTTTTTACTCAGTAAAAAACTGAGTAGAAAAAAAAAATTTTTTTTTTACTCAGTAAAAAAATTAGTAGAAAAAAGCCCTTTTTCCTGATTTTGCCCCCCGCTCTGAAGCGGTGGGGATCCCCGATACGGCAGGGGTGAGGTAGCCACTTTGCCCACTTGTGGGCCACTTCTGATTCTGCCCCCCGCTCTGAAGCGGTGGGGATCCCCGATACGGCAGGGGTGAGGTAGCCACTTTGCCCACTTGTGGGCCACTTCTGATTCTGCCCCCCGCTCTGAAGCGGTGGGGATCCCCGATACGGCAGGGGTGAGGTAGCCACTTTGCCCACTTGTGGGCCACTTCTGATTTTGCCCCCCGCTCTGAAGCGGTGGGGATCCCCGATACGGCAGGGGTGAGGTAGCCACTTTGCCCACTTGTGGGCCACTTCTGATTCTGCCCGCCGCTCTGAAGCGGTGGGGATCCCCGATACGGCAGGGGTGAGGTAGCCACTTTGCCCACTTGTGGGCCACTTCTGATTCTGCCCCGCGCTCTGAAGCGGTGGGGATCCCCGATACGGCAGGGGTGAGGTAGCCACTTTGCCCACTTGTGGGCCACTTCTGATTCTGCCCCCCGCTCTGAAGCGGTGGGGATCCCCGATACGGCAGGGGTGAGGTAGCCACTTTGCCCACTTGTGGGCCACTTCTGATTCTGCCCCCCGCTCTGAAGCGGTGGGGATCCCCGATACGGCAGGGGTGAGGTAGCCACTTTGCCCACTTGTGGGCCACTTCTGATTTTGCCCCCCGCTCTGAAGCGATTTGCAAGTGCCACAGGATAGATTGTGGTTATTGCGTGAGATGGCACAAGCTACTTTGTACTACAGTGGTTCCAAGTTGGCCCCCACACCCCGGACCCGGTCAATGCATTGGGAGGTGTCTCGGTTGTACCCCACGCCCAAATCTGCAGACCCCCCTGACACATGCTTTTTTTGCGATGGCACACCCGCCATAGCGTGTCAGGAATGTAAGGTTCTTCATTGTACCTTCCATACCACTGTCTTGTGTCAGTCCGAGATTTGTGTAGGATTGCGCCAATTCCGGGCGGCACCCGTTGCTGCTGCTGCTGCTGCTGTTGTTGCTTTTGCTGCAGTTACTGCTGCCAATGCCACGCATGCCACTCCTGGCAATGCCAATGCCACTGATGACACCCGTCCCGGTGTGTGGATCTGTCGGAAGTGGTATGCGTTGCCTCCTCAATACCCCCAAAATGCTGATGGTCAATTGGAAAATGACCAAGCATTTTGCAGACAGCTGCATCTGGAAAAGAAAGAAGATCTTTTTGAGAGATGCAAGCTGAATCCTACCCCGAGAGGCAAGCCTCACAAGAGAGATACTAAGGCCGACTTGATCTTCAAGCGTGTCTTTTGTAACTACTTGTAAGTAGTTGGCCCCACCCTCCCTCCCTCCTCTGTGCATGCATGCATACGATACTCAACCCTCTTTGGTGAAGTGGTTGTGTGATCCCTCCCTCCTCTGTGCATGCATGCAGACGGTACTCAACCCTCCTTGGTGAAGCGGTTGTGTGATATATATATATATATGATGGTTTGGCCCGGGTGGGGCGCCACTAACACAAGTGGCCGGGAATCGACTCGGGGGCCTTGTGCCCTTAAACAAAAGTACCACCTACCATCAAAGTGTGCAGTTTTTTGTGCATTTTTTTTCAAAAAAAAATTGTCTTTTTACTGAGTAAAAAAATTTTTTTTTTTAAAATTTTTTTTTTAAAAATTTTTTTTTACTCAGTTTTACCTCAAATCTACTCAGTTTTACCACATTTTACTCAGTTTTACCTTGTCTGGTACTCAGTTTTACCAAATATCCCACGTCCCACCCTGCCCCTAGTTTGTCCGCAATTTGAAGCTCCATTTCTGGGAGCATATGCGCCCATTTTCCCTTGTCGGGCACTTTCACTGCCGTGCCCTGTGTAACTGCTCCCTGAGCATGCATAGTTGGAGGGAACATCTGCATTCCCTCCTAAACCGCTGCAGGCAGGTGCTGAGATGTTGTGCCTCCTACCTGGTAAAAGATGTCTGCAGGGCTAACCACCAACTCTCCAAGAGTACACGCCACGGAGTGGAAAAATCAAACACCGACAGGTCAGCCGCCCGAAAATAGGCCTCGCATCGCAAAATCCAAGGTGCCTATGCTGCCGCCCACAAAGCCAGGCGCTGTGTTGTTATGAGGGAGAAAAGGGGCTCCTTGACCAACAAAATCTGCATGTCCCACAGCAACCCAGTGTCTCCCCACACCGGTCCAAAGGCCTTTAGCACTATGTCAGCAGCCAAAGGAAAGAACTGATAGGTAGAAAGGGCATGGCGCATTGTCTCCAAAGTTCCGCTGGAAACACAATTTGGCCGATGAAACACATTCTTGGTGCGAGCTCCCACTTTGAGCTTCTGCCATAATGCCCTACGCATAAACTCACGCTGTGGACCCGGCATTCTCAGACGGTGCATCTGTAGCCAGACATCATGAGCCTGCCGCTGCTGCGGCTCCTGCGGCTCCTGCAGGGGCTGTAGAGCCCTAAGCAATGTTTGAGATGGCCTATCCCAGAGTACCGGGATATCCCGCAACGGCAAAGCTAAAACGGTCTTCAGTCCTTCAGCATAGACGGGCTGCCATGTTGGTGGCAGGCACACAGAGTCTCTCAGTCACCCCTGTTGATGCATGTGTTCCACTGTGACAATGCCTTTGCACACTAGCTGCGGCGATCAATACGCAAGCCCTCTGGCTTTGTGGAAGAACACAAGGTGCTACACTGGCATGCCACCCGGCGAAGCGGCAAGCGGCGGCAGCGAGGCCTTTTGTCTAAGCCCGGGGGCGGGTGGGGGGCTGTTGCACCCCACCCACCCACCCACTCAGCCGAAAGCAAAAAAAAAGGGGGCAAAAATTTCCTTCCGACGCCTTTGGCCCCCCCCCCCCCCCAAAGTCCCACCCCATGGAAGGGGGGGGGGGCGGTTGTTTGGACACCCACCCACCCAGAATTTCCGAAACACCCCCTGCCCCCCATGTCCCGTAGGCCGAACACTGAGCACATCCCTGCACACACTACTTGCAGCCCACGATGCAATGGCCCTCTTGCAATCCTGAGGCTTCTGCACACCCATCCCGTGTCAGGGTCACCCACCGAGCCCGCCACACACCCACCACACCCACACCTTCCCCTCGTTGATCTGCCGCTCCCGAATGCTGGGGTTCTTGTGGGCGCTGGGGGGCAGAATGATTTTGTGCTTCTTGTTGTCATAGGCGGCCGGGTCGACCTCCTCCTCTGCATCCTCTGCCCCTGCCTTCTTCTTCCCCTTCTGCTCCTGGGACAGCGGCATATCCATATACTCCGTGCTCGAAACCGAGTCACTGTCCCCTTCCTCCGACTCGTCGCTCTCTTCCTCCTCGTCCTCCTCCGATTCTTCAAAATCGTCATCGCTGCTGTCGACCTCAGCATAACTTGGGCGGGCCTGCCTTCGGCGCTGCATGTTAGCAAGGTACTCCCGGGCTTCGTCCCGCTTCTTCTGAGCGCCCTTATCCACTACCTCCTTTGCTTTCTTCCCCCGCTTGCTGTTCTCCCTCGCCTTCGCCTGTGCCGGTTTCGGGGTGCCCACCCCTTTTTTTCTTGTCTTTGCCTTGGGCTTGGCAGTGCTCCTCGAACCCTCCTCCTCGTCGTCCTCCTCCTCGTCCTCCTCCTCCTCGTCCTCCTCCTCCTCGTCCTCCTCATCCTCGTCCTCCTCATCCTCGTCCTCGCCATCGTCATTGTCGCCGACCCCGTTCTCCCCCGACTCGGGCTCCAGATCTCCCGTTGACCCGCCATCCATCGCTTTTGGGCACACATGGCCTTTATAACACTTGCCCGTGTGCATGGGGCGCTGGCACGACCTGCAGATCCCGTGCGTGCCCAACTTGCCACACTCGATGCATTTCTTTTCAATCCCCGGAGGGTGCTTCAGGAGGAGTAGCATGCCGTCCAAGGTGGCCTGCCTACCCTTCGAAGAGGTGTTGCTCGCCTTGGGCACGGTTGCGCTGGCTTGGGGCGGGGGCGGGGGCGGGGACTTGAGGCGGGGGCATGCGGTGCCCGCCTTCGTCGAGGCTTCGCTGCTGTTTGACTTAGTCAGGGGGGGCGCAGGAAGGCTGGTCAAGGACGATTTGCTTTCGCCGTTAGACGTCTTACTCTTAATCTTCTTCAAAGCGGCCTTGTCCTCCTCGTCCCTCTTCCTCTTCCCAATCCCTGGGTCAAACAGCAGTTTGGCGCGGACTGAATTCGGCTGGATCCACAAACATCTATATTTCGGGGATGCGGAACCCTTGGTGGCCTTCAGCTCACAAAAGCAGCCACCTCTGCGCGCGTGCTTTGCTATTGCCGACCGATTCTTGCAGCTGCGTGGCAACACGTTTTCTTTTGGGGAGCTTTCCTGGAGCTTCAAGGCAATGGCATCGATGCTGGGCATTAATGCACACACCCGGAGCAAAGTAGCAGGTCTCTCACCTGCCTTGAGACATCACGTTTAAAACAGACAGCTGGAGATGTGGAAAGAGGAAAAGAAACGGAGCAACTGAACGAGAGCAAAAGACCCAGGAAGAGGAAGCAAGCGCTCAAGCATAAGAGGGAGGGCCATGGGGCAAAATTAGAAGAGAAAAGGGGGCATGCAAACAACGGAAGCAATCACACGTCAGAGGCAGAGGCAGAGGCAGAGGCAGAGGCAGAGCAGAGGGAAACTGAAGGCACATGGGCAGTGAGACGAACTGTAAAAGGGGTAATTTGTGGCGCTGCACTCGTGTGTGCAACACAAGTTATTGTGGGCACAGGCCCAAAGCCTCGAGCACGATGCAGCTTGACAGCTGACCACTCCCTTCAGGTGCGTAAAACATGCCATGCATCCTCTGCATGAGAGAGGAATGGGTGCACATGAGACTACGTGCTATATCACTGGGGAGCTACGTCCCTTTTCATAATGCTAAGGCCCATTCATTGTAAGCACAATTTGCAATGTTGGATGTTAGGATAATATCCAATTTATAGTCCCTAGCTGTCCCTGACCTTGTTTGATTGCAACAAGTGGGCCCTGAGGAGGGGCAGGCATATTCCACCACGAGGTGCTGCCGCAGCGCGCCGCAGAGACACGTTCTCATGCGCACTGTGGCTGCTGCATAAATGCCGCCTGAATAATTCCCTAACAAGCCCAAAACACCAAAACCTACAATAAAAAGAATAAACCAATTCAATAGCCATTTGGTGCACTTGTCCACAAAAAAAGCCACCTCAGGGGGGGGATGCACATTGATCTGCTCACACCATCACTCCCTAAAAAGGAGAGACAATGGCCCCGGCTCAATGTGCAAAGTGCGGCACAGGGGGTGCCATAATGAAAAAAAAAACTCGGAGTGTGCAATACGCCCCACGATGGCGGTTGGTGGGTAACCGATGGCGGTTGGTGGGTAACCGATGGCGGTTGGTGGGTAACCGATGGCGGTTGGTGGGTAACCGACGGCAGTTGGAGGGTAAACGCTAGAGGTGACATGCGGACATAAAACAGACCAAAAAAAAAAAAGAAGCCAAACACAGTCCTGGGGGTAACATGCAGACACAAAAAAGACCAAAAAAGCGAAGCCAAAAAGATTGCACACACTGGGGATTAAACCTGCGACCCTTGGTATTAGAGTCTACTACAACTACCAACTAAGGTACCTCAGGATCTGGTGTCTCCCCACCATCAGAGAGTGGATGCGATAGTAAAAAAAAAGGGTGAGCGTCCTTATGGCACCCCCCGGTGCGGCCCATCCATTCTACTGGTTGAATTATTCAGAAGGTGTGCTGCGGCCCTACCACTGGCACTGCAGCGGATTGCCCCCCCCCCCCCCCTGCTATGGGATACAGATGCGTGTGCACGACCGGTACTGTTTAGTACAAAGCAGAGGTGCAAAGCAAAAGTCGAAGAAAAAAGCTCTTCAGTGACATGTCATAAAGGGGGGGGGCGAATAAAGGCGGGACCTGCCACTATTTAAGCGCACGAAAAAATTTCTACACCCCCTGCCATTATCCCCCCCCCCCCTGCCACTATGTCCCGCAGCCTTAAAATGTCCGGCGGGGATGATTCCTCCGTTGCTTCAATCTCTGACTCAGAACCAGAAGTTGAACCTATTGACGATCCAGTCCCTGTGGCAAGGCCAGAGGCCGATGTGGAGGTCGATCTGTTGACGGATGAGCAGCTGTTGGCTGCATTGCCAGCTGGTGAACTTGAACTACCCCCAGACAGGGCTGCAGATGAAGAACCAGACCTGAGGACCGAGAGCATTGTTGCAGCTGCTCAGGAGCGGCCTTCAAAACGTACCAAGCTGGCAAACAAACCAAAGAAGCGGAAGGACATTATATTTGGTTTTAAACTGTGGGCGCTGGGGGAGCTGAAGAAAGGTATGGCACAGAAGGAGTCAATTGCTTCTATTGCAAAGCGGCTGGGGGTTCATGACCGCAAACTGCGGCCATCTGGCTGGCCTGCTCAGGAGGTCGCAATCCGGGCTGCAGTTGTGGAGCAAGTGAAGTCCAACCAGGTTGCATTGCACCGCATGCGGTTGTCTGGGGCAGGGAAAAAACCCTTGTGGCCAAAATTGGAAGCGTCAATTCGCCAGTGGCTTATCGCAGAGAGGCAAGCGGGGAGAAGAGTGACAGCAGGGGCATTTTGGAAAGAGGTTCATCGTATTCGGGATACCCTGCCAGAGATGAAAACTGCCAAGCTGGGGTTTGACTGGCGCCAAGGGCTGAAGAGGCATTTGCGGCGGAGACTTTCTGCACCTGCCCGTTCTGCAGTACTGGGTGTTCCCGTGGTGATTGCGAAGGTGTCAAACATGTTGACGTGGCACCGAGCTGCATGTCATTTTTGTAAGCCAATTCAGGCCAATTCAGAGGCCAGCGCGCAGGCGATTGTCTCAGCCCGGCACACCTGTTGAGGTCCGTACACGCGGAACGCTGCGCGGTAGTTTCCATTGTATATGCCTCCTCCTACTCTTCCTTGTCGTTTTGACCCGTCTGTATACCACTTTGTGGTGGTGGGTTCTCCTGTGTAGTGTATGGTGATCCCGTGGAGTTTTCGTTGGTGTGGTAGTGCCTGGGACACTTCAAGGGTTTCCTCTGGGGTTGGTTCGTCGGGCGGATTCATCCAGCCATAATCTAGGCGATTTGTGGCCGGCCGTGTTTTCCCCGCGTTCGTTTCCTGGTCCTCTTCCGAGCTTTCCGAGTCGTAAAGGCCCGCCGACAGGGGGCGGTGCTGCCTAGGTTGGGAAATGCGTTGACCCACCGTGCCCCCTAGAGCTCGGACGGCGTCGATATATTTGTATTGGGTTGCGGCGAGCTGCTGCGTGGGGCCGTTGTTTTGTAGTTCTTGCTGCCCCAGTGTGATCCACCGGGTGATGTAGGACCACCACAGTTGTCGTAGGCCTAGTCCCCCGTGGCTTAGGTTTGTTGTGAGTCGGTGTTTGTTCATTTGTTGTTCTATCCCGGGTGTGTCCCTGATGTAATGTACGAGTATGTCGTCCCAAAGCGCCATCCGGGATCTGTTCCCGAGGAACAGCCCCCTGTACGTCCATCGAGGGATGAGGACGGCGTTGATTATGGCTACCTTCTCGTAGGCGTTAAGCGGCAGGGTTCTGTACGCCGCTGTGTCGTGGTGCAGCTGTGTGGTTACCATGTCCCACGCTGTATCTTCCTGTGTGGGGTGGGCTAGTACGTGGCCCAGGTAAGAAGTCATTATGGGTGCGGCAAAATGGGGGAATGGTGCGTCTGGGACACTGTTCGTCCGCATGTGAGGTACGGTACGACTGCCACTAGGCGTTTGCGTTGGAGCGGGCGGCATTCACATCCGCAGCAACGGGAACCCCAAACGTCGGAGACGTGGGCAGAAGAGACTGTACTTGGGCGGTCCAAACGGAGGTAGTGTCGCATCCAACACATTATAACTGCCTTCTTTGCTGCTCAGCTCTGTTTTGGGGATCATGAGCACGACGACGTGCATCCTCTTTCCCAGCGTCGCCCTTTGTAGTCAACGGAGTTTGCATGTGATTGTGCAGCCTCAAATGGGCACCCGTCGTTTGATGCGCCGGAGACTCACGGTCTTCCGTTTCGTGTCCCTCTGCAGAGTCTTCACTTCGATTCCATGGCCCCTCAGACTCTGGGCTCAGATTCTCAGATCCTTCGATCCCGAGACCCTTAGACTCTTTGTGTTGTGCACGAACATCGCTCACCCCTCGTGGACTGTGTCAATCACGATGCGTTACGGGGACCAACGCTACACCCCACATTCTCGATTGGGTTGGAACCGCAAAGGCGATGGTGCGGGAACACGGGGTTTGGACAAGCTGGTGGTAGGACCAGAGGGGGGGCCTGGGGGCGGGGGGGGGGGGGGGCACTGCCGTACGCTCCCCAGTTCCTGAAGCACAACAGAGGGACCGACTGGTCGAGGCATGGGAGTCACAGGAAATGACCCTCAGGTGGCGCCACCCGGGACACAGGCCACACCAGGGAAACGGGCTGGCAGGCGGATGCCAGCAACAACCCTCGTTTTTTGTGAAAGAAAGTGTTCATTGGACACGCAACACGCCAGGAAGGAAATCATATTAAGGAGCAATAGTCCATGGGGCTTCTACCCATTCCAGCCCCCAAACTCACCCAAGGGGCAAGTCGCGCGGGTTTTTGGAGAGCTGCCGCCCTGTATGACAAGAGGCTCCCCCCTCTGTCCTTTAGGTTGCCTCACGTGAGGCCCGTCCATGCTTCATGAGCCCCTCCGCGCTGTTGGAAGACACAGCACCTTCCTGCATGCTGTACAGCATGGTGGAGTGTCGTGCATGGGGGTCACGAACCCATCCCTGGCCCTGTCGGGCCATGCCAGGCAATTCCGTGCAGAGACGCTGTGCTCCGCGAAGAGAGGGAAAGGTAAAGGGGTTAGGGGGCCACTCCCCCACGGAGGGTGGGGTAGAGTACTGGACTTCATACTGACCCATGTCCTCATCGCACTCACGATGAGTGCTGCCCGCTCGCGAGGCAGACATCACGCTCTCAAAAAGTGGAGCCAGCAGGGTGGGGGGCAGATCGGGGGGGGTAGAACACCGGACGGCATACTGTTGCACGTCCTCATCAGACGCACTCTGAGTGCTGTCCCTTCGCGGGGTAGACATTGCGCTCTCAAATAGGGGCGCCAGCAGGACAGGGGGCAGGTGAGGTGAATCCTGCTGTCGGTTAGACCCCCCCCCCTGGTGTGCATGCGGGCGACCAATGCTCCGGGGTCACGTGCCGCACGGAGTGCCAACTGGAAGTCACCGCCGGCGACCATGCCGGAGATGGCGAGAATTGCCCTGGCCTGCTCAGCACCCGCGGAGACGGGGTGCTGGTTACGTTGAACCCCATCGGAGGGCCGGGGGGCAGGACGGCGGTGCGTGAAGTCCGCTCGTTGGGCCGTGGTTCCCTTCGGGGCTGTAGCGGTTGTGGCCTTGCTGGGGGCATCCGGATCTGCTGCAACATCCTTGCTATCCCCGGGGGGATGTCGCGTCCCTTTTCGTGTGGAGGCTGCTCCGAGCTGCGTGTCGGTAGTGGGGTGCGCTGCCCCTCTGGGGTGCTTACCACCACTATGCGTGACGCACGCTCAGGAGTGATAGCTCCTGTGAGCTGTAGGTATGAGAGCGCATGCCTGGACATGGGGAGGGGGGCTCCGGCTGGGCTCCCGTGGCGGTCTGGGGCCTCCAGGGCCGTGTGTGACCGCGCATCCCCTTGCTGTAGCTGGGGTCGCTTGCGCCGTGGGCTCCCCGGCCGTGCTGTGACCGACTGCCGCCTTTTGACCCCTCGGGGCACCCGCGCAGGTGGTGCCCTACGCCGTGACTTCCTCAGCGCCGGGTTCCCTGACCGGTGAACGGATCGGGCCCTGGGAGCGCGTGTGCGGGGCACTGTGTGTGGCGGTGAGGACCGCGCTGGGCCGCTTCTGGGCCCCGCTGTCGCTCGTCGGTAGCTTCCCCCGGTGTTGATGGGCTCAGATTCCAACGAGGACGACGAGGAGAAGACCTCCGGGGTGGAGGGCCCTTCCTCCGAGGTGTATTCCATCTGCACCGGGGGCGACGGCGACGGCGGAGCCCATCCTAGAGGTGCATCCGGGAGAGTTAGCGCATCTACGCGCTGAGACAAATCGCTGGGCGCTGCCGCTCGCCCCGCCGGCAGTGCCGCTTGTGGACTCGAGCCCACTGCAGCTACATCAGGTGGAGGCGGGACCGCCTGCTTGGCAGGTCGGAGCAACCGGTAGGGCCGCGTAGGGGGAGCTCCAGGGTTGCGGTGTGCTGGAAAGTAGTCAGCCGCAGACAAAGTGGTGCTCTTCTTACCTCCTCCTCTGCCGGTGAGATGCCTGGGGGTGTGCATAGCAGGCAGCAGAGACGATGTGTACTTGAGCTTGGGAATGCGCTCCCTGATGCTGGGGCTGGACTCCATCGCTTCCCGCCGTTCCTTGGCCCGCTGGGCATTTCTCCGTCTCGTGTCCGGTGAGGGGGGCGGTGCCTGTAGCACAGCCGTCCAGCGCAGCTCACAGTACTCTTGCAGGTTTTGTAGAAGTTTCAGCATGTCCAGGCGCCGTGTGAAGTATGATCTCGCAGACACACCCACTACCGTGGGGGCCCCTAGTGGGACTAGGGAGGAGCATTTGGTAAGCACACCACCTGGTAGCACGGCCCCAGCCACGCTCAGCTTTTGCAAGGTCGCTAGGGCAAGCTTTAGGACCCTTGCCCTTTCTGGTAGCGGGAGGGCAGTCGCCCGATACACAGCCTGGGGTGAGGCCGGCAGGGTGCGCGCCGCGAAGCACTCAAAGTCCATTGCCAGCTCCATGAAGGAGACTTGCCCTTTCCCTGGTATCCAGACCAGCTCGTTGACCCATCGTAGCAGATCGTCACGAAAGTCGGAGTCCCACCGCCACTCTTGAGCTGTGGGTTGGCGAATCCGCAGCTTCTCCCTGTGCTCCGGCCGCGGTAGCGGCCCGATGAACTGCCAGAATGGGTACCCTCTGCCTTGTTTCGTCTTAGGCTGGTCAAAGAGCTGCACATCTTCCCGGTGTGCCCGCGCCCGCAGAATTTGCAGCACCATACTATGAAAACCGTACATGAAGTCGTGCACCTGACCTTTGGGGATGCCGTGCGACAGGTGTCCCGGCATCAAGCCACAGATCCGTAAGCACGTGGGCCAACTACTGATCTGGTCTGATAGCTCCAGTGCCCTCGCCGTTCTCATAAGCGAGCGCCAGGCACCGGATCGATGTATGCCCCAGGCTGGGCAGGCCCACAAGATGTGTTCGTCGTCTTCTTCTTGTTGCCGCGAGCAGTATGGGCATAGCGGTGTCGCCCTGAGGCCCCTCGCATGCGCCCTGGCAGCCGTCCATAACGCCCCTGTGAGCCAGCCCCGCAGCAGCGCCTTATCAAATTCTGTGCCCTCTGATAGAAGGACTTGACATGCCTCCCTGTCGAGGGCCCCTAAGATGCCTTGAAATTGTCGCGGTCGACGATCTTCCAGCGAGAGCAGGGCCCGCCGCCTGATGGAGTCCCGCAGGATATGCTTGAATTTGTCCTCATTTATGAGCGTCATGTCTATTTCTTCGGGCACCCCGGGCACATTCCAGACCCACCAATGATCCGCCTGCCTCCAGCCAAGGCTCTCCAACTCCAGGAGGGCTCGTTGAACCGGTCCTGATGTAGTGGGTCGTACCTGTGCTTGCCGAGCTTCAATGCACGACTGCACCACAACCTGAAGGGTGCCTGGCGTGCGCGCCACCGCGAGGAGCCAACATACCCTGTCATACGTGGTTTTCATGTGAGGAGACACCCGGTGTCCCTGTACTAGCAGCACGAAGATGATCTCCTTCGCCCTACCTGGCCTCGAGGTGCCCCACAAACTGTGGAGCACTGCCGTCTCCAGACTCTGTAAATCCCTCCGGGATACCTCCGCCCCCGGGGTCCCCCATAGGGCTGCGGCTTGTACCAGAGTGGCAATGATGTGCGTTCGCCGGCTGAAGCCCCCTTGTGCACCCCTCACTCTGGACAGCAGGTGTATCCCCTTGGATGTCCTCTTTTTCAGGAGCGGGCCAGTCCCCCTGGTCAGGCTGGTACGAATACCCACCCCCAGCGAGCGGAATTCAGCTTGGAGGGGGAGTGAGATCCCTTGGAGTACCGTGTGTTTGCGGGCAATTTCCTTGGATTGTCGTACTTGTATGGACAGTGACTTCTTGGGGTTCACTTTTTGCAGGGTGAGAGCCAGCCACTCATCAGTGAGCTGCATCACCGGCGCCATGTATTGGCCCTCAGATCGCAGCGGATACGTGTCATCTGCGTAGCCCATGGACCCGACCTGGATCGTGCCCGCCTCTTGTGGCTGGGGTTGAGCACCCCTGAGCTTCACTGGGCTGTGGGGCGGGGACTCCCCCGATGCTGCCATTTCTTCTTCCACCAGCCCATCGCGTTCGGGCTCAGGTTCGGAGGAGGGGTGTGGCGACTGCGATTGCTGAGGCGGAGGTGGAGGTCCATGGCCACATGTGCAGGGGTTGGAGTGTTCCCAATATTCAAACTGGTCAATCCCCGAGCCGAAGGTCTTCATAACGCACCTGCTCGGGGCCGGTGGTGGCCGAAGGCGGGACACCGCGGTGGACGGGGAGGGTTTACGTCTGTATCTCAGCTCCTTGGGCTCTTCCAGCTTGGGCGGTATGGGCGGCAGGCTGTGTACCGTCACTGAGATAGCTCCTTCCAGCTCGTCCACGGCACGCATCCAGACTGTGGTGAGCATGTTGATCATGAGTACGCTCATGGCGCACCCTTGCAGTACGCCGTTCGTGGCGTGAAAAAAGGAGCCCAGCGCCCCGTTTATTTTGAACGCCCTGTGTAGTTGTTGATACATGGCCTCCAATGCCGCCTGCGGTTTGGGGTCCAGGCCGAACTCTCGTGCCATCCGGAAGGAGATTTGTTGTGGTATCAAATCAAAACACTTCACATAGTCAGTGCCAGCGCCAGATAATGCCTGCTTCAGTAGGTGTGCTCGCTCAATGAGGGCGGCCAGCAGAGTTGCTGCGTCCAGGGCGCTCTTCTGCGGCCTGAAGGCAAATGCATTTCGGTGCACCCACTTCTCCTGCCAGATGAGGCAGTCACGGAGTCGGATACCGGACCAGGCGCCATAAATCGCAGACAGCACCGACAGCGGCCTGAGCTGTAGCGGCTCACTGCCCTCGCCTTTGGGGATCAGCGGAATGTACCCTGTGGCAAGTTGCTCAGGCCATACGCCATGGGATTCAACCCAGTTTAACAGCTGAGCCAGCATGTGCAGTAGCGGCCATGGCATGTTCCGCATGTCTACAACAGTCCATCCGTCTAGACCTGTGGCCCGGCCGCGTTTCATGTCCTTGAACTGACGGCAGAGGCGCTCCGCGGTGATGGGCTGACATTCCATCTGGTGATGCTCCACATATTTGCCGAACTTGCGCCAGAAGGGTTCAGTTTCCGGCTCCGGCAGCGTCGGATCCGCGTGCTGCCTCATTATCGGGTCCCATTTCTGGTGTATCACGAGGTCCATTTCGGGCACATTGCCGGTCAAGGTGCCGTCCTCTTTCTGGATCAGGACCGTGGGCGTGTACTTGTCCTCTTTGATCCATTGGTACACCTTCCCAGGTGATGTGGTCCAGGTCTCCTCAATCCATTCTCTCCAATCTTGGTGCCTCTTCTTCTCTTCTTGAGCCAGTTGCCGCCTACTCAGCATTTTAATCTTATCACTGAGCCGGACCAAGTCGGTGATGGTCATGGGTGCACTTTCTGGAGCCTCCATCACCGTGCGCAGTAGTTCTTGGTGCTCTGCTACACATTGCCCTTTGGAGATGAGCTGAAGAATGCGGTGGGCTCTCCTGCGTATCGCCTTCCAATTGTTGAGGACCTCTCGCGGTACGGGGCCCATAACAGGGACCACGGCTTGTTCCCTGCTTGCCGCCCACTTCATCACTGGCACTAGGGCGCTCAGCAGGGCGGACATCTCCTTAGTTGGTGCAGTGCACGGGAGTCCTGACGACGTCATGCGCTTCGGCGTGAGCTCCACCGTCTTGAGCATCTTCTTGGTTCCCCGTCCTCTCAGCAGCTCTTGGGGAGCCAGTGGTAGTTGGCATATTCCTGTCCTGACCGCTGGCGGCGGTGCCATGGTCAGGGCCAGCATGGTTTCTTCAGCCAGCCATGTCCAGAGGTCCCACAGTTGATCTGCCGTGGACGCCTCATTGTCTAGGACTTTCTCCCATATCGCCACGTATGGTTCGGTGACGTCTTTCACTATTTGGTCCCGCTTGCGTTTCTGCAGGTGGGCTGGTATCATGGGTGGTAACCGCACAAACTTCAGAACCCGCTGGGCAGACTGCTTGAAATTGAAGGTGAAGGTGACCGGCTTGTGTCCAGGCACGGGACATCTTTCGGTTGGCAAGACTTTCATGATGGCACTGGCCGTCTTGGCATCTGCCAAAATACCATCAATTCTGGTTGGTTTCTGTTTGATGGAGCCATTGTGGTACGAGCACTGGCAGTCCTGTCCCGTGGTCCGTGCATGTAAGAGGTCGACATCCACAATGCGCCCCGACAGCAGCTCCGTCATCATGAGGTTGGGCATGCAGCGGTAGTGATCTAGTTGGACATTGGCATCCGTGGCTATCAGAAAGGGGGAGTTCCCCAGCTTTGCAACTTGGGTCAGCACTGCCTCCCATAGCTTGCCATTTAGCTTGTGGTCTCCTGGGATCCCATACACCACAATCACGTTTAGGGGGCGTTTACCATCCGCTGGGGTCACGATGACGTGCAGCCACCTGCCTGAATTCCACAGTTCCTCACTTAGTGTGCATCCCGGGTCCCGCTGAGCTTGCTTTGCCGGCCACTTTTCCCGTACCAGAAGGGCCGCCCCTCCTGGGGCAGCTCCCCAAATGCCACCTGTCTTGGATAGTAGGGGGGCTCCCCAAAAGGGTTGCCACCCCTTCTGTCTTGCCATGAAGGCCATTGCATTCTGGGCCCCTTGCGTGAGCCGTGTTTCCGTGAGTGCTACGATGTCCTCTTGCAAATCCAGCACTTCATGGTGGTGTGCTCGCAAGGCCGTCACGTTGATGAGTGCCAGAGAGGTGGGTCCTGGGTTGGGGTGCACGTCACCACAGCGTAGGATCTGGTCACGCTTCCAGTGTGGATGCGTGTGTGCGCGTGTGTGTGCGCGCACATGCAGCGCGGCCCACTAGTCAGGTGGCACCAGCTGTGCCAAGTTGTGGGCCGACTGCGTTGGGGTGGGATTCTGATCTGACTGATCCAGGAGCAGGAGCAGGGGGCGAAAAGGAACAAGGCAGGCCAGGCGGTTAGGCATGCTGGAGGGGTCAGGAAGAGAAGCTCTGAGGTAACAGTGACAGTGAATACTGGCATTGCGGTGTGCATCAGGCACCGCTGCTGAGGACGGCGGGCTTACCCGACTCGTCCATAATAGTCTGGCGGCTCTCGCCATCACAGACCGTCTCTCGGCACTGTGACGCGGCGGGCGTTCCCATCTCGCGCACGGCTTAGCTGGGTGGTTAGCGGAGCTCTCCGTCTTAGCTATGCTGGCCTGCTCGTCACTGGCAGGGTTGAGAGTGTGCATGGGCCGCGGTGATTTGGACACGCAACACGCCAGTGTCCCGGCCCTGCCTTCCTCCGTGACCGTGACAGTGCAGGCAGACGACTGCTTCAAATAGATGTGGGGTCGGTGGGTGGGGCGATGGGACTGGCTGGCCCCTCAAGAAAAAAACAAACTCTGTTGCTTCGGGCACGGCGCCGAACGTCGTACACGTGGTTTGCATGCGTGAACGTGATGCTGCTTCTACAGCACCAACCGGCCAGGCGCAAGAGGATACTCAGTCTTGGTGTGCTGGAGAGAGAGGCCCTTTAATCGAGGAATGGTGTCGCCTCCCACCCGGTCTGACCACTGGTACATTCATGAGCGCCAGACACATCACACCAGCCGCTCATTGAAATAATATACTACAATCTTGAGCTTAGATCTTGGGCTGCATGCACGTTCTGAGGCCAAGGGTGCAACCGGAGCTCAGGCTGGCCGCAGCCCAGGAAGGGCCTGTGTACTTCGCGTCGTGGTCCGTCGACAATGACACCGCCTCAGAAATCGCTGCATTCCATGCACATGTGCACTGGAGGCCAATCTGCTGAAGTCCCGTCACTGCATATCGCTTTGTCAATATGTTGGGGGGGAAATGCTCCTGCAGGGGGGCCATGACGTCACGTTCTGAAATACCCGGCATAGTCCTGACCCTATGCCACACTCAACCAGTCCAACCAGTGACTCTGCTCACACCGTGTGTACCAGTTCTGCTCCGAATGCTGCCTTGAGGTCACCGTGCTCACACGGCTGTCGAATGTTTCATGGGCAGACCCCTGCACTTGGGGTGGGGGGGTGGGGGCTTTTTGTCAATCCCCCCTCCCTCAGGGCAGGGCTCTCCTGTCCATTTCCAGGCAAACTGGTCGTGTGAGACCAGCCAGGGACGAGAAAAAAAGAAATTAAAATGGCATGTTTGTCATGAACACGTCGTGGGGAGTCATGAAATCAGAGGGGACAGCGTGGCCCATGTAACACACCCGTAGAATAACGCGGGGCACACAAAGAGAGGCATGCATTTGTCCTCCTTGGGCCTGTGCACAGCCCAGGGGTTGTGACGGTAGGCTCTCGGGGATCAGCTCCCGGACTCCACATCAGCAGCGTCGCCCGGAAAGCTCAAAACAAATGGACTCGTGTGTCCATTTCTCTCTTGGGAGACCATGGGATGGCAGGGCTCCCTGACCTCTGATGCAGGATGACGGAGTACTTTTTTGTTTTAGAATACCTCAGGCCTGTGCTGAGTAGCAGATAGGGTCTCGGGCAGTGTGCCCGGTCTCTGCGCCAGTGCCACGGGTCGCAGGTTTGCCGCAAGCTTGCTCAGTGCAAGAAATCGATTGCTCATGTGCAACGGGAGTGCAAGGTGCCTGGACCTGTAGTGTTCTCTGGTGCATGGTAGCCCAATGGGAACTGCCACACCGAAGCTTCCCTCAAAAATCAGGGATTCGAGTTGTCAAAGAATCATATAATGGTGCAAATGATACATTTGTAACGTGTAAATCCTGTGTTGATGATCGGTGATGTGAAAACCTACGACCTGCAGCCGGGTACGGGGCAGCTATTGCTCCCGGACGGCACTACGAATGATTCTCTTAAGTCACAGAAACAGTGAAATTTGCAACGAGAAGGAACAACCACCATTCCATGACATTTGGAGAACTTGCCTATAGAGTCACTCCACACGACAGTTAACCTCAATAGTGCTGGAAGGCTGTCCTACACAAAAAAAAAATCTGGCTTCTTAAGGACAGCCCTGGTACCAACGCCCATCTTTCACTCGCATTAAAATGCAAAAGGTAAATGTCTCCAGCGCCCCCACCAGCTCAAGCGCCCCAGCTGCCACTCCTCCCCACCGCAACCCCACGACAAACCTGGCTTCTTGTCGGGGACCCCAGCAACCTGTAGCCCACTGAGCGGTGGAATGTGTCGAGGCATGGACCTGCCACCTTTGGCTGGGATCCTGGCCACTCCCTTACCTTCCGGGTAGTGTTTGTTCTTTCCTGGACGCCTCTTGATGGTTGCAATTATCACCGGGAGGGGCCCCAGATATACCCAAAGTTTGCACTGCGCCCGCACGCAAGAGGGCCCTCATTGAGGAGCACAAATAACCGAAAACTTTCAGAGAGGCACTACCGCCTCTGACCACGAAACCATCGAACAACAACGAACAAAACTGAGGCACAGTTCCTTGTCCACAAATATCGAGGGGTCGCAACACGAACACATCCCCCAGCACCCCTTTGGGCCAGCACGGAGTACGGGTCCCAGAGCATCTGCCCAGGGGTCAGGTAAGGCAGGCATCGGAAACTGGAGGGGCTAGATCGGCCTGCACCACCGGGGTAACAGTTTTATTCGCACAGATCTGTCCAGTGCGGAGTCTGGACAAGCCATGCATTGAAAGAACAAGAGGTCAGCATTCCGGATGCCACCGTCTGCCCCCTTGGCCTCGCAACCGATGCTGGGGCCAGACTGTGGCCCAGCTTTGACCCCAACAGCCTGCGGCAGTCTGTTTCCCAGAGGGAGGGGGCGTGAGGAGCACTCGGTTGGGGATGCCCGATCTCTACGAAACTCCGTCGAAATGGCCAACATGTTCGAAAAAAAGATGATGCAAGAGTTGATGCTTGTCCAGCCCAATGGTCGTCCACGAAGAGAGCATTGACTGCACGTGCCGGCAGATTCCTCCATCCACGGAGGGTTGTTCTTGGGATCCCTGGGTCTCCATGCAGTGGGCCCCTGATGCGAGCATTGGTAGCGGCTGCATCAAGCTGTTCCCACTGCTGTGTGCCCCAGGGCTGGGGAGGGCGCCCCTTGATAGTCCCTACCAGCTCTGGGAGCTCCAGTGCACCATGGCACCGCTCAGCAACACAACACGGCGCATCAAGAAACAAACGAGGGTACGCAACACGCTGAGGACTGATCTGACGCCGTCAAATGGAGACGTGAACCCCGGCGGAGTTGCTGACCGACCGTGGCGCTGTACTTGGGTCATGTCCAGGGGTGCGCAGAGTGCACCTTCTCCCCCCAAGGCAACGAGTCCCGTGCACCGCCTGGGGCAGGGGCGTCAGGACCTTTTGGCGCAGTAGTCCGGACAGCCGCACTTCACTTGTGGTTGCGTGGGTCCATGCAAAAACCGCCCCAAATTCGACGGGTATCTCTCCAATTGGTCCGTGTCAGCGTGCGTGTTAATGAGGGTTGACATCGGATGTGAGCACAGGGGGCATCTCTACTTCCCTTTGAGCATCCCGGGTCCACCATCAACGAGACACCCATCCATGTCTGTACGTGCCCCCAGGGGTACCCCTACAGGCAATCGCATGCCTGCAGCGTTGTTGGGCATGGGGTTTCATGAACGACATCCAGTCCCCATCAGCACTGGGAGGCTGTTCAGCAGGAGCGGACCAGGCCCGCTGCTGGGGTCGCGTAGGGCGAGTGCACGAACACTGCGCTGGGCGGTGGGGGACACATGGAGGGGGGGCGGGCGTAGGGGGGGTTGCTGAAAGGGTGTGCGGGGCCCATGGATTGTGGTGTAGCTGAGGGGTGGCGGGCGTAGGGGGGGTTGCTGAAAGGGTGTGCGGGGCCCATGGATTGTGGTGTAGCTGGAGGAGGGGGCTGCGGGGTCATTGCCCTGGGCGGATCTATGTGATGATGCCTTGCAGCCATGAAAGAGCCACCGCGTGGGGCACTGGCTGTGGGATGCAGCCTGTCAGTGGGTCCAGTTGGCTGGGAGCACCCCACAGGCCGTCGTGCTGGGCACGGTAGTGGCATGCGTGTGCGGCGCTGGCGAGTTTTCGGGCAGAAACCGGCGGAACCAGCGGCCCTCTCCCTCTTCTGCTTCTGCACAGCAGACAGCTCAAACACAAAGCGCGTGGGCGACTCTTTGGGGAACAACTGTCCGTGAAGACAGACCATGAGAGGCACCGTGGTCGTGGCCAGGGAGAGCGCACCCTTCCCTTTGTTGTGGTTGTCGCCACCACCGACCCACACCTCGACTCGGTCTCGTCGTCCACCCACGTGCAGCACCAGCCCAGTGACCACCTCGGTCCCACCTTGTCCACGGCAGTCACCTACGACCACCCCCGTCACGAGCAGGCTCCAAAGGACGTCACGTTGTGCCGCAGGAAGTGTAGTAGCAACCCACCGGCCTCCATCAACGTGCCTGGGGTCTGCAATGCTCGGTGTCACCCCTTGGCGGAAAATGCCCAGACGGCCACCGAGTGCTTGAGCTTGAGCGAGCAACGGTCGCCATAGAGTTGAAAACCCCACGAGGTCACTGAATGTGGCACATTTGGTGACGTCTGAGAACTCGGCGTCTGTCGCTTCGTTGGCGTCGAGCCAGACTTGCCATGCAGTGTCCAGCCTGGGTGGGTGGGAGGCCGCAGGCTCGCCCTCTCGATCCGTTCCTCGGAACACCTCGGGGCCAGTTTGTGCACTGCTGCACAGGCCGCTGCTGATGGCGGTGTCGTCAAAGATGCGCGAGAACGGCACCGACCCGACCGACTCAGTGGACGCAGTGCAACCAGTTTGAGGAGGCAGCGCTTCGGCGGACAACTGGTGCTGCTTTGAGCATCGGGGTTGGATGTACGGTGCACCACCGGGATACGCCGGCGCAACAGCATAAGCCAACCCATCGGGCCCCATCTCCTCCTCCTCCATCATGTCGTACCAGCTCTTGGAAAACCGGGTGCTGCCACTGCCATTGTCGGGCAGGGGACTGGTCGTGCTGAGGGGCATACCCCGCTCCATATCCAGCAGCGTGGTGACTGCGGTGTCCCTGAGGCTGCCCCGCAACAGGCCCTCGCTATCATGGGGCTTGTGCCAATCCTCGCCATCCAAAAAAGCAACGGCGCCCAATTTGGCCAATTTCGATCCCGCAGTGGAGGATTCCACGGCTGCAACGCGGCCAAGATCTGGGCCTCCTTCAGAAAAGAGGTCGTGGCGCGGGGTGTGAAGGGGGCTGTAGCTGCGGCTTCGACGAGTGCTGTGGACGGCACTGTGGGTGGGGCAACAGCTTGGGCTGATCTGGGGACTATGAAAGGGGCTGTAGCTGCGGCTTCGACGAGTGCTGTGGACGGCACTGTGGGTGGGGCAGCAGCTTGGGCTGATGTAGGGACTGGGAATCAAGCAACGCGGCTTGGGTTGTGATTGTTGCTGTGATTCGGAGTCTCGTACCGACTGCGAAGAGCGCTGCAGACCACTTTTCGGAGCGGAGGGCGCCGCAAACTCAGCATTGATGGAGTCGCTCTGCATCTGCAATCTGATCTGCCTGGAAGCTGAAAATGCCTCCGCACAAGCCGTGGGCTTCTTGTCCACATAGGCGCCACATTGCACGACGGTTTTCATTTTGGTCGCTCTGGGAGTGTTCTTCGGGCTTTTGGCTGCCCGGGACTTTTGAATGTGGGACTGCCCGTGCGCGCTTGCCCTTTGGGGTGGAGTGATGCGCTGTCCACCTTCCTCCATAGTTCGCGGTCCATGGAGTATCGGGCGCAACTGCGATTGCAAAGCCACTACCATCTTTTCAACCTCTCGCAGCTGTGCAACTTGCCGCAATGCATAAGCTCGTGATGAAGGCTGCTCGCGCGTGCGCACACCATAGCGAACGGCTCCAATCATCAATGAAAGAATCCCTGCAACAAGAGTACCCCAATGTCACCAAAACATCACCCAACAACAGCCCCAAGGGTTGTGCAAAGTGCTTAATTGGTGCTACATGGCTCCCCACAGGGCGGTCCTAAACAAAGAAGAAAAAAAGTGTTCCTGTACCCAAGTTTCCCAAAAATGCCCGCGGGCACTCCATGTGTTTCACTATTGGTTCCTAGCCCTGCATGTTTTGACGCATGGGTTCAAACATTGGTCCCCATCCCCTCAGGGGTGCAATCACTGAACCACCCCCACATGTGTTCACAGATAGCATCCGAACCCGACCTGACAACTTGCATAATTCCAAACGAAGAAGAGCACCATTTGTTTTTTCATCAAATGAAGTGTTGTAGCGTTCGACTACCCAAATGTTCCATCGCCGGAAATGTTCCAACTGCTCTATGTATGTGCACGCAGCAGCTGCATGTCTGGGTGGTTGCGCGGGCCTGCTTGTGAGTGTGAGCGCGAGTGACTGTGTGTGTCTGGGTGGGGGCAGGGGGGGGGGGGGGCTCGACATCGCCGGAAGGGTGTTGGAACATAGATGCAAGATGCAAGACCTTCTTCTCCGCAGCTTCCTTGGCTTTCTCCTCTTCCTTGGCCCTCCTGTCTGCAGCCTTCTTAGCACTCCTTTCTGCAGCTTTCTTCGCCTTCTCAGCCTTCTTGGCCTTTGCCTCTGCAGCCTTCTTTGCCTTCTCCTCTGCAACCTTCTTGGCCTTCTCGGCAATCTTCTTGGCATTCTCCCTTGCAACCCTCCTGGCCTTCTCCCCAACAACCTTCTTGGCGCTCTCTGCACCAGCCTTCTTAGCCTTCTCCTCTGCTGCCTTCCGGGCCCTCTCTGCAGCAGCAGTCTTGGCTTTCTCCTCAGCAAGCTTTCTCGCTGCCTGCTGCCTTGTTGCCCTTTTCTTTGGTAACATATGGGCAGCTGCCTCCCTGGCATCCTTTGGGGCAGCTTCCTTGTTCACCGCCTTCTGTTCGGCGGCCTTCGGTGCCTTCTTTTTGGCAAGCCGCGTAGTGGGTTGTGGGTTGACCTGCTTTGCCTGGTCAAGCGCCTTCCGCTGGTGATGCTGCTGCATGTGTCCAACAGTCATAATGCCACAGCACAAGATGTCTGGCAGACAGAGGAGTGGAGAAATGGCCCTGCCAACACCCAATCAACCTGCTGACTGTCATGCCCCTGGCTTAGCCCGGCAAGCAACCTCCATGCTTCTTACCAAAACCTTGTCTCAGCGCATTAGCAGAATAGAGGGTGTTTGGGCTGGCGTACAGCCACCAAGAGCCACAGTAGTCCGCCAGCGAAACATCAACCTAAAATGGAACAACGGGTCTTTCAACCTGACCTAATACCACGGAAACTTCATGAGCTGTCCAATTGGAACAACATGGGTAACCCATCCCTCCTCTTAAGCCCTCCCTTATCAATCTTGAAATAGGCCCCTTGTCATGGTTTATCCCGTGACTGACAGAGCTCCATGTAAAAAACCATCTTCCCAACCTCATCCCACCATATGTTTGGGAACATGTCAACTCCATCTAGCTGGCCGCATATACACTTGGCCCATGCCCTTGGTATTCCCATTGCACTACCACACCACATAACTCACCCATGGAAACGACACCAAAGCTAATTGCCCTCTACGGCGCTTGCACAGCCCCTGCTATGCAACACAATACTCCCCATGCCACAGCCACTTGTTGGAATAGGGCCTTTTGCCGTTTGGATGCAAATACAGCCTGTATGTTTAGTAGGGTATGTTGGCCTGCGCATGTACTCCAGAAGGTGGTATGTTGTCATGCTTGCGGCAACTGCTAATGGCATCACTGGGCACCCTGAGCCCCCAAGCTTCGGTCACTAGATGTAGAGCCCCCATCATTAAAGCTGATGGAACTTGCACCAACCCCAAGGGTTTACAAGAGCACCACCCCCATTAGTCTTGCAATCGGGGTAAAATGCATTCCATCTTCAACATATAGTTTGTGTGGTGGTCGCATTCTATCTTTGCTCTCTCACTGGAACTCAGCCCATCCCTGTGGACACATTTCAAGTTTCTTGTTGGCAAAATCTCAGCACAATGGTTGGGGCATTGAACAAATGGATGCGTCACCAAAATGCATGGGTTGCACATGTGTGCTGTTGCATTGCTGAAATTAACTGTTCCTCCAGATCCTGCGTGAGGGTAACAAACCCAATACCAAATGCTTTTTAGTGGAGCATGCAAACCTCCCACACCCCGTTGCTCAACGGCAGGCACATGAAGAGAATCACGAATCTCAGGCTCATTGTTCTACACTATCTTGTGAAATGTTGATGGTCATCCAATCGGTTTCCCGTTCCATCTTTGTGTACCAGGTCCTGCCACTACAGGCCGCTTTTTCCCTTTGAAAAGGTTCCATTTCGCACTGTGTACTATTGTCCACACACAATCAATCTTTTCATGGACCATGTATGTATATGTGTATATATATATATATATATGGTCCATGAGAGCTTTACGCCCCCCCCCCCCTGTTTACGCCCCCCCCCCCCCTGGTGCCCCCCAAACTGCCCCAAACTTGCATTCTTTGTGTTTGTTCATGGTCTTTAGCCGTATCAATGCCTAACACTCTATCTATCGTCGAGCGTAGCGAGCCGTAGCGGGGTAGGGTTGGCGGGGCATACACAAGGCGGGGCATACACAAGGCGGTAGACACAAAAGGCGGTCTGTAGCAGTGCAGGAGTCTTGTTATTTAAGGGGGGTGCGGGGGCTGGCCCCCGCGTCGAGCGCAGCGAGCCGAATGCATAGTAGGACCGGCGGTGCACACACAAGGCGGTACATACACAAGGCGGTACACACATAGGGCGGTCTGTAGCAGTGCAGGAGTCTTGTTATTTTAGGGGGGTGCGGGGGCTGGCCCCCGCGTCGAGCGCAGCGAGCCGTCTGTCGAGCGAAGCGAGCCGCAGTCGAGGCACCCCACAACCCCCAGGGGGGGGGGGGGGGCGTAAACAGGGGGGGGGGGGGGGCGTAAAGCTCTCATGGGCCATATATATATATACATATGTGTGTGTGTGTGTGTGTGTGTGTGTGTGTGTGTGTGTGTGTGTGTGTGTGTGTGTGTGTGTGTGTATAAAGTCAAAGGTGGCCGACAAGTTGGCAGAAGGTGCTACATCACCCCTGCGTTCTTGGGGGTCCCCAAACAAGGGGACAAAGTCAAAGGTGGCCCACAAATGGGCGGAATTGCTACATCACCCCTGCGTTCTTGGGAGTCCCCAAACAAGGGGAGCAAGTCAAAGGTGCCCCACAAGTGGGCGGAAGTGCTACATCACCCCTGCGTTCTCCGGGGTCCCCAAACAAGGGGACAAAATCAAAGGTGGCCCACAAATGGGCGGAATTGCTACATCACACCCTGCGTTCTCGGGGGTGGCCAAACAAGGGGACAAAGTCAAAGGTGGTCCACAAGTCAGCGGAAGTGCTACATCACCCCTGCGTTCTCGGGGGTCCCCAAACAAGGAGACAAAGTCAAAGGTGCCCCACAAGTGGGCAGAATTGCTACATCACCCCTGCGTTCTCGGGGGTCTCCAAACAAGGGGACAAAGTCAAAGGTGGCCCACAAGTGGGCAGAATTGCTACATCACCCCTGCGTTCTCGGGGGGTCCCCAAACAAGGGGACAAAGTCAAAGGTGGCCCACAAGTGGGCAGAATTGCTACATCACCCCTGCGTTCTCGGGGGGGGGGGGGGCAAACAAGGGGATAAATTCAAAGGTGGTCCACAAGTGAGCGGAAGTGCTACATCACCCGTGCGTTCTCGGGGGTCCCCAAACAAGAGGACAAAGTCAAAGGTGACCCAAAAGTGGGCGGAAGTGCTACATCACCCTAGCGTTCCGCGGGGTCCCCAAACAAGGGGACAAAGTCAAAGGTGGTCCACAAGTGGGCAGAAGTGCTACATCACCCCTGCGTTCTCGGGGGTCCCCAAAGAAGAGGACAAAGTCAAAGGTGGCCCACAAGTGGGAATAATGGCTCCATAACCCCTGCGTTCTTGGGGGTCCGCAAACAAGGGGACAAGGTCAAAGGTGGCCCACAAGTGGGCAGAATTGCTACATCACCCCTGTGTTCTTGGGGGTCCCCAAACAAGGGGACAAAGTGAGCGGAAGTTTGATCTTGTCCCCTTGTTTGCGGACCCCGCAGAACGCAGGGGTGATGTAGCAATTGTGCCCACTTGTGGGCCAACTTTGACTTTGCTACATCACCCCTGCGTTCTCGGGGGTCCCCAAACGAGAGGACACAGTCAAAGGTGGCCCACAAGTGGACGAAAGTGCTACATCACCCTTGCGTTCTCCGGGGTCCCCAAACAAGGGGACAAAGTCAAAGGTGCCCCACAAGTGGGCAGAATTTTTACATCACCCCTGCGTTCTTGGGGGTCCGCAAACAAGGGGACAAAGTCAAAGATGGTCCACAAGTGCGCGGAAGTGCTACATCACCCTAGCATTCTCGGGGGTCCCGAAACCAGGGGACAAAGTCAATGGTGGTCCACAAGTGGGTGGAAGTGCTACATCTCCCCTGCGTTTTCGGGGGTCCCCAAACAAGGGGACAAAGTCAAAGGTGCCCCACAAGTGGGCGGAAGTGCTACATCACCCTTGCGTTCTCCGGGGCCCCAAACAAGGGGACAAAGTCAAAGGTGGCCCACAAGTGGACGGAAGTGCTACATCACCCCTGCGTTCTCGGGGGTCCCAAAACAAGGGGACAAAATCAAAGGTGGCCCACAAATGGACGGAAGAGCTACATCACCCTGCGTTCTCGGGGAACCGATCACCCCTGCGTTCCCGGGGGTCCCCAAATACCAGGACAAAGTCAAAGGTGCCCGACAAGTGGCCACATCACCCCTGCGTTCTCGTGGGTCCCCAAACAAGGGGGCAAAATCAACAGTGGCCCACAAGTGAACGGAATTGCTACATCACCCCTCCGTTCTCGGGGGTCCCCAAACAAGGGGATAAAGTGAAAGGTGGCCCACAAGTGGGCAGAATTGCTACATCACACCCTGCGTTCTCGGGGCTCCCATCACCCGTGTGTTCTTGGGGGTCCCCAAACAAGGAGACAAAGTCAAAGGTGGCCCACAAGTGGGCACAATTGCTACATCACCCATGCGTTCTCGGGGGTTCACAAACAAGGGGACAAAGTCAAAGGTGGCGCACAAGTGGGCGGAATTGCTACATCACCCCTGCGTTCTCGGGGGTCCCCAAACAAGGGGACAAAATCAAAGGTGCCCCACAAGTGGGCAGAATTGCTACATCACCCTTGCGTTCTCGGGGGTCCCCAAACAAGGGGACAAAGTCAAAGGTGCCCCACAAGTGGGCAGAATTGCTACATCACCCCTGCGTTCTTGGGGGTCCCCAAACAAGGGGACAAAGTCAAAGGTGGCCCACAAGTGGGCAGAATTGCTACATCACCCCTGCGTTCTCGAGGGTCCCCAAACAAGGGGACAAAGTCAAAGGTGCCCCACAAGTGGGCAGAATTGCTACATCACCCCTGCGTTCTTGGAGGTCCCCAAACAAGGGGACAAAGTCAAAGGTGGCCCACAAGTGGGCAGAATTGCTACATCACCCCTGCGTTCTCGGGGGTCCCCAAACAAGGGGACAAAGTCAAAGGTGCCCCACAAGTGGGCGGAATTGCTACATCACCCGTGCGTTCTCGGGGGTCCCCAAACAAGGGGACAAAATCAAAGGTGCCCCACAAGTGGGCGGAATTGCTACATCACCCTTGCGTTCTCGGGGGTCCCCAAACAAGGGGACAAAGTCAAAGGTGCCCCACAAGTGGGCAGAATTGCTACATCACCCCTGCGTTCTCGGGGGTCCCCAAACAAGGGGACAAAATCAAAGGTGCCCGATAAGGGGGCGGAATTGCTACATCACCCTTGCGTTCTCGGGGGTCCCCAAACAAGAGGACAAAGTCAAAGGTGGCCGGCGAATGGGCAGAATTGCCACATCACCCCTGCGTTCTCGGGGGTCCCCAAACAAGAGGACAAAATCAAAGTGCCCCACAAGTGGGCGGAATGGCTACATCACCCCTGCGTTCTCGGGGGTCCCCAAACAAGGGGACAAAGTCAAAGGTGGCCGGCAAATGGGCGAAATTGCTAGATCACCCCTGCGTTCTCGGGGGTCCCCAAACCAGGGGACAAAATCAAAGGTGCCCGACAAGGGGGCGGAATTGCTACATCACCCTTGCGTTCTTGGGGGTCCCCAAACAAGAGGACAAAGTCAAATGTGGCCGGCAAATGGGCAGAATTGCCACATCACCCCTGCGTTCTCGGGGGTCCCCAAACAAGAGGACAAAATCAAAGGTGCCCCACAAGTGGGCGGAATTGCTACATCACCCCTGCGTTCTCGGGGGTCCCCAAACGAGGGGACAAAGTCAAAGGGGCCCCACAAGTGGGCGGAATTGCTACATCACCGGTGCGTTCTCGGGGGTCCCCAAACAAGTGGACAAAATCAAAGGTAGCCCAAAAGTGGGCACAATTGCCACATCACCCCTGCGTTCTCGGGGGTCCCCAAACAAGGAGGCAACCTCAAAGGTGGCCCACAAGTGATACATCACCCAGGGGGTTCTCGGGGGTCCCCAAACAAGGGGACAAAGTCAAAGGTGGCCCGCAAGTGGGCAGAAGCGCACTATCACCCCTGCGTTCTCGGGGGTCCCCAAACAAGGAGACAAAGTCAAAGGTGGCCCACAAGTGGGCAGAATTGCCACATCACCCATGCGTTCTCGGGGGTCCACAAACAAGGGGACAAAATCAAAGGTGGCGCACAAGTGGGCGGACTTGCTACATCACCCCTTCGTTCTCGGGGGTCCCCAAACAAGGGGACAAAGTCAAATGTGGCCCACAGGTGGGCAGAATTGCTACATCGCCCCTGTGTTCTCGGGGGTCCCCAAAACAAGGGGACAAAGTCAAAGGTGGCCGGCAAATGGGCAGAATTGCTACATCACCCTAGCGTTCCGCGGGCTCCCCAAACAAGGGGACAAAGTCAAATGTGCCCCAGAAGTGGGCGGAATTGCTACATCACCCCTGCGTGCTCGGGGGTCCGCAAACAAGGGGACAAAGTCAAAGGTGGCGCACAAGTGGGCGGAATTGCTACATCACCCCTGCGTTCTCGGGGGTCCCCAAACAAGGGGACAAAGTCAAAGGTGGCCGGCAAATGGGCGGAATTGCTACATCACCCCTGCGTTCTCGGGGGTCCCCAAACAAGGGGACAAAGTCAAAGGTGCCCCACAAGTGGGCGGAAGTGCTACATCACCCCTGCGTTCTCGGGGGTCCCCAAACAAGGGGACAAAGTCAAAGGTGGCCCACAAGTGGGCACAATTGCTAGATCACCCATGCGTTCTCGGGTGTTCACAAACAAGGGGACAAAGTCAAAGGTGGCGCACAAGTGGGCGGAATCGCTACATCACCCCTGCGTTCTCGGGGGTCCCCAAACAAGGGGACAAAGTCAAAGGTGGCCGGAAAATGGGCAGAATTGCTACATCACCCTTGCGTTCTCGGGGGTCCCCAAACAAGGGGACAAAGTCAAAGGTGCCCCAAAAGTGGGCGGAAGTGCTACATCAACACTGCGTTCTCGGGGGTCCGCAAACAAGGGGACAAAGTCAAAGGTGGCGCACAAGTGGGCACAATTGCTACATCACCCATGCGTTCTCGGGGGTTCGCAAACAAGGGGACAAAGTCAAAGGTGGCGCACAAGTGGGCGGAATTGCTACATCACCCTTGCGTTCTCGGGGGTCCCCAAACAAGGGGACAAAGTCAAAGGTGCCCCACAAGTGTGCACAATTGCTACATCACCCCTGCGTTCTTGGGGGTCCCCAAACAAGGGGACAAAGTCAAAGGTGGCCGGCTAATGGGCAGAATTGCTACATCACCCCTGCGTTCTCGGCGGTCCCCAAACAAGGGGACAAAATCAAAGGTGCCCCACAAGTGGGCGGAATTGCTACATCACCCTTGCGTTCTGCGGGGGTCCCCAAACAAGGGGACAAAGCCAAAGGTGGCGCACAAGTGGGCGGAATTGCTACATCACCCTTGCGTTCTCGGGGGTCCCCAAACAAGGGGACAAAGTCAAAGGTGGCCGGCAAAAGCGCGAAATTGCTAGATCACCCCTGCGTTCTTCTGGGTCCCCAAACAAGGGGACAAAATCAAAGGTGCCCCACAAGGGGGCGGAATTGCTACATCACCCTTGCGTTCTCGGGGGTCCCCAAACAAGAGGACAAAGTCAAAGGTGGCCGGCAAATGGGCAGAATTGCCACATCACCCCTGCGTTCTCGGGGGTCCCCAAACAAGAGGACAAAATCAAAGGTGCCCCACAAGTGGGCGGAATTGCTACATCACCCCTGCGTTCTTGGGGGTCCCCAAACAAGGGGACAAAGTCAAAGGTGCACCACAAGTGGGCGGAATTGCTACATCACCCTTACGTTCTCGGGGGTCCCGAAACAAGAGGACTCAGTTAAAGGTGGCCCACAAGTGGGCGGAAGTACTACATCACCCTTGCGTTCTTGGGGGTCCCCAAACAAGGCGACAAAGTCAAAGGTGCCCCACAAGTGGGCACAATTGCTACATCACCCGTGCGTTCCCGGGGGTCCCCAAACAAGGGGACAAAGTCAAAGGTGCCCCACAAGTGTGCACAATTGCTACATCACCCCTGCGTTCTTGGGGGTCCCCAAACAAGGGGACAAATTTAAAGGTGCCCGACAAGTGGGCAAAATTGCCACATCAGCCCTGCGTTCTCGGGGGTCCCCAAACAAGGATGCAACCTCAAAGGTGGCCCACAAGTGGACGGAAGGGATACATCACCCAGGGCGTTCTCGGGGGTCCCCAAACAAGGAGACAAAGTCAAAGGTGCCCCACAAGTGGGCAGAATTGCTACATCACCCATGCGTTCTCGGGGGTCCACAAACAAGGGGACAAAGCCAAAGGTGGCGCACAAGTGGGCGGAATTGCTACATCACCCCTTCGTTCTCGGGGGTCCCCAAACAAGGGGACAAAGTCAAATGTGGCCCACAAGTGGGCAGAATTGCTACATCGCACCTGCGTTCTCGGGGGTCCCCAAAACAAGGGGACAAAGTCAAAGGTGGCCGGCAAATGGGCAGAATTGCTACATCACCCCTGCGTTCTGGGGGGTCCCCAAACAAGGGGACAAAGTTAAAGGTGCCCCACAAGTGGGCAGAAGTGCTTCATCACCCCTGCGTTCTCGGGGGTCCCCAAACAAGGGGACAAAGTCAAAGGTGGCCCACAATTGGGCGGAATTGCCACATCACCCTTGCGTTCTCGGGGGTCCCCAAAGGAGGGGACAAAGTCAAAGGTGGCCCACAAGTGGGCAGAATTGCTACATCACCCCTGCGTTCTCGGGGGTCCACAAACAAGGAGACAAAGTCAAAGGTGCCCCACAAGTGGGCGGAATTGCTACATCACCCGTGCGTTCTCGGGGGTCCCCAAACAAGGAGACAAAATCAAAGGTGCCCCACAAGTGGACGGAATTGCTACATCAACCTTGCGTTTTCGGGGGTCCCCAAACAAGAGGAGAAAGTCAAAGGTGGCCGGCAAATGGGCAGAATTGCTACATCACCCCTGCGTTCTCGGGGGGTCCCCAAACAAGGGGAAAAAATCAAAGGTGCCCCACAAGTGGGCGGAAGTGCTACATCACCCCCTGCGTTCTCGGGGGTCCCCAAACAAGAGGACAAAGGCAAAGGTGGCCCACAAGTGGACGGAAGTACTACATCACCCCTGCGTTCTCAGGGGTCCCCAAAGGAGGGGACAAAGTCAAAGGTGCCCCACAAGTGGGCAGAATTGCTACATCACCCTTGCGTTCTGGGGGGTCCCATTACCCCTGCGTTCTCGGGGTTCCCCAAACAAGGGGACAAAGTCAAAGGTGGCCCACAAGTGGGCACAATTGCTACATCACCCCTGTGTTCTCGGGGGTCCCCAAACAAGGGGACAAAGTCAAAGGTGTCCCACAAGTGGGCGGAATTGCTACATCACCCGTGCGTTCTCGGGGGTCCCCAAAGGAGGGGACAAAGTCAAAGGTGGCCCGCAAGTGGGCAGAATTGCTACATCAGCCTTGCGTTCTGGGGGGTCCCACTACCCCTGCGTTCTCGGGGGTCCCCAAACAAGGGGACAAAGTCAAAGGTACCCCACAAGTGGGCGGAATGGCTACATCACCCTTGCGTTCTTGGGGGTCCCCAAACAAGGGGACAAAGTCAAAGGTGCCCCACAAGTGGGCGGAATTGCTACATCACCCCTGCGTTCGGGGTCCCCAAACAAGGGGACAAAATCAAAGGTGCCCCACAAGTGGACGGAAGTGCTACATCACCCCTGCGTTCGGGGTCCCCAAACAAGAAGAAAAAATCAAAGGTGGCCCCTGATTTCTCGGGGGTCCGCAAACAAGGGGACAACGTGAAAGGTGGCGCACAAGTGGGCAGAATGTCTACATCACCCCTGCGTTCTTGGGGGTCCCCAAACAAGGGGACAAAGTCAAAGGTGGCCCACAAGTGGACGGAATTGCTACCTCACCCCTGCGTTCTCGGGGGTCCCCAAAGGAGGGGACAAAGTCAAAGGTCGCCCGCAAGTGAGCAGAAGCGCTATATCACCCTTGCGTTCTCGGGGGGAGAAAAACAAGTAGACAAAGTCAAAGGTGGCCCACAAGTGGGCGGAAGTGCTACATCACCCCTGCGTTCTGGGGGGTCCCCAAACAAGGGGAGGAAGTTAAAGGTGACCAACAAGTGGGCGGAAGTGCTACATCACCCCAGCGCTCTGCAGGGTCCCCAAACAAGGGGACAAAATCAAAGGTGGCCCACAAGTGGGCAGAATTGCGACATCACCCTTGCGTTCTTGGTGGTCCCCAAACAAGGGGACAAAGTCAAAGGCCGCCAACAAGTGGGCGGAAGTGCTACATCACCCCTGCGTTCTCGGGGGTCCCCAAACAAGGGGACAAAGTCAAAGGTGGCCCACAAGTGGACGGAAGTGCTACAACACCCGGGGCGTTCTCAAGGGTCCCCAAACAAGGGGACAAAGTCAAAGGTGGCCCGCAAGTGGGCAGAAGCGCTATAGCACCCCTGCGTTCTCGGGGGTCCCATCACCCCTGTGTTCTCGGGGGTCCCCATACAAGGAGGGAAAGTCAAAGGTGCCCCACAAGTGGGGAGAATTGCTACATCACCCTTGCGTTCTCGGGGGTCCCCAAACAAGGGGACAAAGTCAAAGGTGCCCCACAAGTGGGCACGATTGCTGCATCACCCCTGCGTTCTCGGGGGTCCCCAAACAAGGGTACAAAGTCAAAGGTGCCCCACAAGTGGGCAGAATTTGTAAATCACCCCTGCGTTCGGGGTCCCCAAACAAGGGGACGAAATCAAAGGTGGCCCACAAGTGGACGGAAGTGCTACATCACCCCTGCGTTCTCGGGGAACCGATCACTGCTGCGTTCTCGGGGGTCCCCAAACAAGAAAACAAAGTCAAAGGTGCCCCACAAGTGGGCACAATTGCCACATCACCCCTGCGTTCTCGGGGGTCCCCAAACAAGGGGACAAAATGAAAGGTGGCCCACAAGTGGACGGAATTGCTACATCACCCCTGCGTTCTCGGGGGTCCCATCACCCCTGTGTTCTCGGGGGTCCCCATACGAGGAGACAAAATGAAAGGTGGCCCACAAGTGGGCAGAATTGCCACATCACCCCTGCGTTCTCGGGGGTCCCCAAAGGAGGGGACAAAGTCAAAGGTGGCCCGCAAGTGAGCAGAAGCGCTATATCACCCTTGCGTTCTCGGGGGTCCCATTATCCGTGCGTTCTCGGGGGGAGAAAAACAAGTAGACAAAGTCAAAGGTGGCCCACAAGTGGGCGGAAGTGCTACATCACCCCTGCGTTCTGGGGGGTCCCCAAACAAGGGGAGGAAGTTAAAGGTGACCAACAAGTGGGCGGAAGTGCTACATCACCCCAGCGCTCTGCAGGGTCCCCAAACAAGGGGACAAAATCAAAGGTGGCCCACAAGTGGGCAGAATTGCGACATCACCCTTGCGTTCTTGGTGGTCCCCAAACAAGGGGACAAAGTCAAAGGCCGCCAACAAGTGGGCGGAAGTGCTACATCACCACTGCGTTCTCGGGGGTCCCCAAACAAGGGGACAAAGTCAAAGGTGGCCCACAAGTGGACGGAAGTGCTACAACACCCGGGGCGTTCTCAAGGGTCCCCAAACAAGGGGACAAAGTCAAAGGTGGCCCGCAAGTGGGCAGAAGCGCTATAGCACCCCTGCGTTCTCGGGGGTCCCATCACCCCTGTGTTCTCGGGGGTCCCCATACAAGGAGGGAAAGTCAAAGGTGCCCCACAAGTGGGGAGAATTGCTACATCACCCTTGCGTTCTCGGGGGTCCCCAAACAAGGGGACAAAGTCAAAGGTGCCCCACAAGTGGGCACGATTGCTGCATCACCCCTGCGTTCTCGGGGGTCCCCAAACAAGGGTACAAAGTCAAAGGTGCCCCACAAGTGGGCAGAATTTGTAAATCACCCCTGCGTTCGGGGTCCCCAAACAAGGGGACGAAATCAAAGGTGGCCCACAAGTGGACGGAAGTGCTACATCACCCCTGCGTTCTCGGGGAACCGATCACTGCTGCGTTCTCGGGGGTCCCCAAACAAGAAAACAAAGTCAAAGGTGCCCCACAAGTGGGCACAATTGCCACATCACCCCTGCGTTCTCGGGGGTCCCCAAACAAGGGGACAAAATGAAAGGTGGCCCACAAGTGGACGGAATTGCTACATCACCCCTGCGTTCTCGGGGGTCCCATCACCCCTGTGTTCTCGGGGGTCCCCATACGAGGAGACAAAATGAAAGGTGGCCCACAAGTGGGCAGAATTGCCACATCACCCCTGCGTTCTCGGGGGTCCCCAAAGGAGGGGACAAAGTCAAAGGTGGCCCGCAAGTGAGCAGAAGCGCTATATCACCCTTGCGTTCTCGGGGGTCCCATTATCCGTGCGTTCTCGGGGGGATAAAAACAAGTAGACAAAGTCAAAGGTGGCCCACAAGTGGGCGGAAGTGCTACATCACCCCTGCGTTCTGGGGGGTCCCCAAACAAGGGGACAAAGTTAAAGGTGACCAACAAGTGAGCGGAAGTGCTACATCACCCCTGCGTTCTTGGTGGTCCCCAAACAAAGGGACAAATTCAAAGGCCGCCAACAAGTGGGCGGAAGTGCTACATCACCCCTGCGTTGTCGGGGAGCCGATCACCGCTGCGTTCTCGGGGGTCCCCAACCAGGAGGACCAAGTCACAGGTGCCCCACAAGTGGACGGAAGTGCTACAACACCCAGGGCGTTCTCAGGGGTCCCCAAACAAGGGGACAAAGTCAAAGGTGGCCCGCAAGTGGGCAGAAGCGCTATAGCACCCCTGCGTTCTCGGGGGTCCCATCACCCCTGTGTTCTCGGGGGTCCCCATACAAGGAGACAAAGTCAAAGGTGCCCCACAAGTGGGGAGAATTGCTACATCACCCTTGCGTTCTCGGGGGTCCCCAAACAAGGGGACAAAGTCAAAGGTGCCCCACAAGTGTGCACAATTGCTGCATCACCCCTGCGTTCTCGGGGGTCCCCAAACAAGGGTACAAAGTCAAAGGTGCCCCACAAGTGGGCAGAATTTGTAAATCACCCCTGCGTTCTTGGGGGTCCCCAAACAAGGGGACAAAATCAAAGGTGGCCCACAAGTGGAGAGAATTGCTACGTCAACCCTGCGTTCTTGGGGGTCCCCAAACAAGGGGACAAAGTCAAAGGTGGCCCACAAGTGGGCACGATTGCCACATCACCCCTGCGTTCTCGGGGGTCCCCAAACAAGGGGACAAAGTCAAAGGTGCCCCACAAGTGGGCAGAATTGCTACGTCAACCCTGCGTTCTTGGGGGTCCCCAAACAAGGGGACAAAGTCAAAGGTGCCCCACAAGTGGGCACGATTGCTGCATCACCCCTGCGTTCTCGGGGGTCCCCAAACAAGGGTACAAAGTCAAAGGTGCCCCACAAGTGGGCAGAATTTGTAAATCACCCCTGCGTTCTTGGGGGTCCCCAAACAAGGGGACAAAATCAAAGGTGGCCCACAAGTGGAGAGAATTGCTACGTCAACCCTGCGTTCTTGGGGGTCCCCAAACAAGGGGACAAAGTCAAAGGTGGCCCACAAGTGGGCACGATTGCCACATCACCCCTGCGTTCTCGGGGGTCCCCAAACAAGGGGACAAAGTCAAAGGTGCCCCACAAGTGGGCAGAATTGCTGCATCACCCCTGCGTTCTTGGGGGTCCCCAAACAAGGGGACAAAGTCAAGAGTGGCCCATAAGTGGGCGGAATTGCTACATCACCCCTGCGTTCTCGGGGAACCGATCACTGCTGCGTTCTCGGGGGTCCCCAAACAAGGGGACAAAGTCAAAGGTGGCCCACAAGTGGGCTGAAGTGCTACATCACCCCTGCGTTCTCGGGGGTCCCCAAACAAGGGGACAAAGTCAAAGGTGGCAAACAAGTGGGCGGAAGTGCTACATCACCCCAGCGTTCTTGGGGGTCCCCAAACAAGGCGACAAAATCAAAGGTGCCCCAAAAATGGGCAGAATTTCTACATGACCCTTGCGTTCTGGGGGGTCCCCAAACAAAGGGACAAAGTCAAAGGTGGCACACAAGTAGGCAGAAGTACGCAGGGGTGATGTGGCAATTCTGCCCACTTGTGGGGCACCTTTGACTTGGTCCTCTTGTTTGGGGACCCCCGAGAACGCACGGGGTCCCCAAACAAGGGGACAAAGTCAAAGGTTGCCGGCAAATGGGCAGAATTGCTATATCCCCCCTGCGTCTCGGGGGTCCCCAAACAAGGGGACAAAGTCAAAGGTGGCCGGCAAATGGGCAGAATTGCTACATCACCCCTGCGTTCTCGGGGGTCCCCAAACAAGGGGACATAGTCAAAGGTGGCCGGCAAATGGGCAGAATTGCTATATCACCCCTGCGTCTCGGGGGTCCCCAAGCAAGGACACAAAGTCAAAGGTGCCCCACAAGTGGGCAGAATTGTTACATCACCCCTGCGTTCTGCGGGGGTCCCCAAACAAGGGGACAAAGTCAAAGGTGGCCCACAAGTGGGCAGAAGTGCTACATCACCCCTGCGTTCTTGGGGGTCCCCAAACAAGGGGACAGGGTGAAAGGTGCCCCACAAGTGGGCAGAATTGCTACATCACCTCTGCGTTCTTGGGGGTCCCCAAACCAGGGGACAAAGTCAAAGGTGCCCCACAAGTGGGCAGAATTGCTACATCACCCTTGCGTTCTTGGGGGTCCCCAAACAAGGGGACAAAGTCAAAGGTGGCCCACAAGTGGGCAGAATTGCTATATCACCCTTGCGTTCTCGGGGGTCCCCAAACAAGGGGACAAAGTCAAAGGTGGCCCACAAGTGGGCGGAATTGCTACATCACCCCTGCGTTCTTGGGGGTCCCCACACATGGGGACAAAGTCAAAGGTGCCCCACAAGTGGGCAGAATTGCTACATCACCCCTGCGTTCTTGGGGCTCCCAACACCAGGGGACAAAGTCAAAGGTGCCCCACAAGTGGGCAGAATTGCTACATCACCCCTGCGTTCTTGGGGGTCCCCAAACAAAGGGACAAAGTCAAAGGTGGCCGGCAAATGGGCAGAATTGCTATATCACTCCTGCGTCTCGGGTGTCCCCAAACAAGGGGACAAAGTCAAAGGTGCCCCACAAATGGGCAGAATTGCTACATCACCCCTGCGTTCTTGGGGGTCCCCAAACAAGGGGACAAAGTCAAAGGTGGCCCACAAGTGGGCACAATTGCTACATCACCCCTGCGTTCTCGGGGGTCCCCAAACAAGGGGACAGGGTGAAAGGTGCCCCACAAGTCGGCACGATTGCCACATCACCCCTGCACTCTTGGGGGTCCCCAAACAAGGGGACAAAGTCAAAGGTGCCCAACAAGTGGGCAAAATTGCTACATCACCCTTGCGTTCTTGGGGGTCCCCAAACAAGGGGACAAAGTCAAAGGTGGCCCACAAGTGGGCAGAATTGCTATATCACCCTTGCGTTCTCGGGGGTCCCCAAACAAGGGGACAAAGTCAAAGGTGCCCCACAAGTGGGCAGAATTTTTACATCACCCCTGCGTTCTTGGGGGTCCCCAAACAAGGGGACAAAGTCAAAGGTGCCCCACAAGTGGGCAGAATTGCTATATCACCCCTGCGTTTTCGGGGGTCCCCAAACAAGGGGACAAAGTCAAAGGTGCCCCACAAATGGGCAGAATTGCTACATCACCCCTGCGTTCTTGGGGGTCCCCAAACAAGGGGACAAAGTCAAAGGTGGCCAACAAGTGGGCACAATTGCTACATCACCCCTGCGTTCTCGGGGGTCCCCAAACAAGGGGACAAGGTGAAAGGTGCCCCACAAGTCGGCACAATTGCCACATCACCCCTGCATTCTTGGGGGTCCCCAAACAAGGGGACAAAGTCAAAGGCGCCCAACAAGTGGGCAAAATTGCTACATCACCCTTGCGTTCTTGGGGGTCCCCAAACAAGGGGACAAAGTCAAAGGTGGCCCACAAGTGGGCAGAATTGCTATATCACCCTTGCGTTCTTGGGTGTCCCCAAACAAGGGGACAAAGTCAAAGGTGGCCCACAAGTGGGCAGAATTGCTACATCACCCCTGCGTTCTGCGGGGGTCCCCAAACAAGGGGACAAAGTCAAAGGTGGCCCACAAGTGGGCAGAAGTGCTACATCACCCCTGCGTTCTTGGGGGTCCCCAAACAAGGGGACAGGGTGAAAGGTGCCCCACAAGTGGGCAGACATGCTACATCACCCCTGCGTTCTTGGGGGTCCCCAAATGAGGGGACAAAGTCAAAGGTGCCCCACAAGTGGGCAGAATTGCTACATCACCCTTGCGTTCTTGGGGGTCCCCAAACAAGGGGACAAAGTCAAAGGTGGCCCACAAGTGGGCGGAATTGCTACATCGCCCCTGCGTTCTTGGGGGTCCCCAAACAAGGGGACAAAGTCAAAGGTGCCCCACAAGTGGGCAGAATTGCTACATCACCCTTGCGTTCTTGGGGTTCCCCAAACAAGGGGACAAAGTCAAAGGTGGCCCACAAGTGGGCAGAATTGCTACATCACCCCTGCGTTCTCGGGGGTCCCCAAACAAGGGGACAAAGTCAAACGTGGCCGGCAAATGGGCAGAATTGCTATATCACCCCTGCGTTTTCGGGGGTCCCCAAACAAGGGGACAAAGTCAAAGGTGCCCCACAAATGGGCAGAATTGCTACATCACCCCTGCGTTCTTGGGGGTCCCCAAACAAGGGGACAAAGTCAAAGGTGGCCCACAAGTGGGCACAATTGCTACATCACCCCTGCGTTCTCGGGGGTCCCCAAACAAGGGGACAAAGTCAAAGGTGGCCCACAAGTGGGCGGAAGTGCTACATCACCCCTGCGTTCTTGGGGGTCCCAAAACAAGGGGACAAAGTCAAAGGTGCCCCACAAGTGGGCAGAATTGCTACATCACCCCTGCGTTCTCGGGGGTCCCCAAACAAGGGGACAAAATCAAAGGTGCCCCACAAGTGGACGGAAGTGCTACATCACCCCTGCGTCTTGGGGGGTCCCCAAACAAGGGGACAACGTCAAAGGTGCCCCACAAGTGGGCAGAATTGCTACATCACCCTTGCGTTCTGGGGGGTCCCCAAACCAGGGGACAAAGTCAAAGGTGCCCCACAAGTGGGCAGAATTGCTACATCACCCTTGCGTTCTTGGGGGTCCCCAAACAAGGGGACAAAGTCAAAGGTGGCCCACAAGTGGGCAGAATTGCTATATCACCCTTGCGTTCTCGGGGGTCCCCAAACAAGGGGACAAAGTCAAAGGTGGCCCACAAGTGGGCGGAATTGCTACATCACCCCTGCGTTCTTGGGGGTCCCCACACATGGGGACAAAGTCAAAGGTGCCCCACAAGTGGGCAGAATTGCTACATCACCCCTGCGTTCTTGGGGCTCCCCACACCAGGGGACAAAGTCAAAGGTGCCCCACAAGTGGGCAAAATTGCTACATCACCCCTGCGTTCTTGGGGGTCCCCAAACAAGGGGACAAAGTCAAAGGTGGCCGGCAAATTGGCAGAATTGCTATATCACTCCTGCGTCTCGGGTGTCCCCAAACAAGGGGACAAAGTCAAAGGTGCCCCACAAATGGGCAGAATTGCTACATCACCCCTGCGTTCTTGGGGGTCCCCAAACAAGGGGACAAAGTCAAAGGTGGCCCACAAGTGGGCACAATTGCTACATCACCCCTGCGTTCTCGGGGGTCCCCAAACAAGGGGACAAAGTCAAAGGTGGCCCACAAGTGGGCACAATTGCTACATCACCCCTGCGTTCTTGGGGGTCCCCAAACAAGGGGACAAAGTCGAAAGTGGCCCACAAGTGGGCAGAATTGCTATATGACCCCTGCGTTCTCGGGGGTCCCCAAACAAGGGGACAAAATCAAAGGTGCCCCACAAATGGGCAGAATTGCTACATCACCCCTGCGTTCTTGGGGGTCCCCAAACAAGGGGACAAAGTCAAAGGTGGCCCACAAATGGGCAGAATTGCTACATCACCCCTGCGTTCTTGGGGGTCCCCAAACAAGGGGACAAAGTCAAAGGTGGCCCACAAGTGGGCACAATTGCTACATCACCCCTGCGTTCTTGGGGGTCCCCAAACAAGGGGACAAAGTCGAAAGTGGCCCACAAGTGGGCAGAATTGCTATATGACCCCTGCGTTCTCGGGGGTCCCCAAACAAGGGGACAAAATCAAAGGTGCCCCACAAGTGGACGGAAGTGCTACATCACCCCTGCGTTCTTGGGGGTCCCCAAACAAGGGGACAGGGTGAAAGGTGCCCCACAAGTGGGCAGAATTGCTACATCACCTCTACGTTCTTGGGGGTCCCCAAACCAGGGGACAAAGTCAAAGGTGCCCCACAAGTGGGCAGAATTGCTACATCACCCTTGCGTTCTTGGGGGTCCCCAAACAAGGGGACAAAGTCAAAGGTGGCCCACAAGTGGGCAGAATTGCTATATCACCCTTGCGTTCTCGGGGGTCCCCAAACAAGGGGACAAAGTCAAAGGTGGCCCACAAGTGGGCGGAATTGCTACATCACCCCTGCGTTCTTGGGGGTCCCCACACATGGGGACAAAGTCAAAGGTGCCCCACAAGTGGGCAGAATTGCTACATCACCCCTGCGTTCTTGGGGCTCCCCACACCAGGGGACAAAGTCAAAGGTGCCCCATAAGTGGGCAAAATTGCTACATCACCCCTGCGTTCTTGGGGGTCCCCAAACAAGGGGACAAAGTCAAAGGTGGCCGGCAAATTGGCAGAATTGCTATATCACTCCTGCGTCTCGGGTGTCCCCAAACAAGGGGACAAAGTCAAAGGTGCCCCACAAATGGGCAGAATTGCTACATCACCCCTGCGTTCTTGGGGGTCCCCAAACAAGGGGACAAAGTCAAAGGTGGCCCACAAGTGGGCACAATTGCTACATCACCCCTGCGTTCTCGGGGGTCCCCAAACAAGGGGACAGGGTGAAAGGTGCCCCACAAGTCGGCACGATTGCCACATCACCCCTGCACTCTTGGGGGTCCCCAAACAAGGGGACAAAGTCAAAGGTGCCCAACAAGTGGGCAAAATTGCTACATCACCCTTGCGTTCTTGGGGGTCCCCAAACAAGGGGACAAAGTCAAAGGTGGCCCACAAGTGGGCAGAATTGCTATATCACCCTTGCGTTCTCGGGGGTCCCCAAACAAGGGGACAAAGTCAAAGGTGCCCCACAAGTGGGCAGAATTTTTACATCACCCCTGCGTTCTTGGGGGTCCCCAAACAAGGGGACAAAGTCAAAGGTGCCCCACAAGTGGGCAGAATTGCTATATCACCCCTGCGTTTTCGGGGGTCCCCAAACAAGGGGACAAAGTCAAAGGTGCCCCACAAATGGGCAGAATTGCTACATCACCCCTGCGTTCTTGGGGGTCCCCAAACAAGGGGACAAAGTCAAAGGTGGCCCACAAGTGGGCACAAATGCTACATCACCCCTGCGTTCTCGGGGGTCCCCAAACAAGGGGACAAGGTGAAAGGTGCCCCACAAGTCGGCACAATTGCCACATCACCCCTGCATTCTTGGGGGTCCCCAAACAAGGGGACAAAGTCAAAGGCGCCCAACAAGTGGGCAAAATTGCTACATCACCCTTGCGTTCTTGGGGGTCCCCAAACAAGGGGACAAAGTCAAAGGTGGCCCACAAGTGGGCAGAATTGCTATATCACCCTTGCGTTCTTGGGGGTCCCCAAACAAGGGGACAAAGTCAAAGGTGGCCCACAAGTGGGCAGAATTGCTACATCACCCCTGCGTTCTGCGGGGGTCCCCAAACAAGGGGACAAAGTCAAAGGTGGCCCACAAGTGGGCAGAAGTGCTACATCACCCCTGCGTTCTTGGGGGTCCCCAAACAAGGGGACAGGGTGAAAGGTGCCCCACAAGTGGGCAGAAATGCTACATCACCCCTGCGTTCTTGGGGGTCCCCAAATGAGGGGACAAAGTCAAAGGTGCCCCACAAGTGGGCAGAATTGCTACATCACCCTTGCGTTCTTGGGGGTCCCCAAACAAGGGGACAAAGTCAAAGGTGGCCCACAAGTGGGCGGAATTGCTACATCGCCCCTGCGTTCTTGGGGGTCCCCAAACAAGGGGACAAAGTCAAAGGTGCCCCACAAGTGGGCAGAATTGCTACATCACCCTTGCGTTCTTGGGGGTCCCCAAACAAGGGGACAAAGTCAAAGGTGGCCCACAAGTGGGCAGAATTGCTACATCACCCCTGCGTTCTCGGGGGTCCCCAAACAAGGGGACAAAGTCAAACGTGGCCGGCCAATGGGCAGAATTGCTATATCACCCCTGCGTTTTCGGGGGTCCCCAAACAAGGGGACAAAGTCAAAGGTGCCCCACAAATGGGCAGAATTGCTACATCACCCCTGCGTTCTTGGGGGTCCCCAAACAAGGGGACAAAGTCAAAGGTGGCCCACAAGTGGGCACAATTGCTACATCACCCCTGCGTTCTCGGGGGTCCCCAAACAAGGGGACAAAGTCAAAGGTGGCCCACAAGTGGACGGAAGTGCTACATCACCCCTGCGTTCTTGGGGGTCCCAAAACAAGGGGACAAAGTCAAAGGTGCCCCACAAGTGGGCAGAATTGCTACATCACCCCTGCGTTCTCGGGGGTCCCCAAATGAGGGGACAAAATCAAAGGTGCCCCACAAGTGGACGGAAGTGCTACATCACCCCTGCGTCTTGGGGGGTCCCCAAACAAGGGGACAACGTCAAAGGTGCCCCACAAGTGGGCAGAATTGCTACATCACCCCTGCGTTCTTGGGGGTCCCCAAACAAGGGGACAAAGTCAAAAGTGGCCCACAAGTGGGCAGAATTGCTATATGACCCCTGCGTTCTCGGGGGTCCCCAAACAAGGGGACAAAGTCAAAGGTGCCCCACAAGTGGGCGGAAGTGCTACATCACCCCTGCGTTCTTGGGGGTCCCCAAACAAGGGGACAAAGTCAAAGGTGCCCCAAAAGTGGGCAGAATTGCTACATCACCCCTGCGTTCTTGGGGGTCCCCAAACAAGGGTACAAAGTCAAAGGTGCCCCACAAGTGGGCAGAATTGCTACATCACCCCTGCGTTCTTGGGGGTCCCCAAACAAGGGGACAAAGTCAAAGGTGCCCCACAAATGGGCAGAATTGCTACATCACCCCTGCGTTCTCGGGGGTCCCCAAACAAGGGGACAAAATCAAAGGTGCCCCACAAGTGGACGGAAGTGCTACATCACCCCTGCGTTCTTGGGGGTCCCCAAACAAGGGGACAACGTCAAAGGTGCCACACAAGTGGGCAGAATTGCTACATCACCCCTACGTTCTTGGGGGTCCCCAAACAAGGGGACAAAGTCAAAGGTGGCCCACAAGGGGAAACAATTGCTACATCACCCCTGCGTTCTGCGGGGGTCCCCAAACAAGGGGACAAAGTCAAAGGTGGCCCACAAATGGGCAGAATTGCTACATCACCCTTGCGTTCTCGTCCTCGAGGGTCCCCAAACAAGGGGACAAAGTCAAAGGTGCCCCACAAGTGGGCAGAAGCGCAATATCACCCCTGCGTTCTCGGGGGTCCCCAAACAAGGGGACAAAGTCAAAGGTGGCCCACGAATGGGCGGAATTGCTACATCACACCTTGCGCTCTCGGGGGTCCCCAAACAAGGGGACAAAATCAAAGGTGGCCCACAAGTGGGCACAATTGCTACATCTCCCCTGCGTTCTCGGGGGTCCCCAAACAAGGGGACAAAATCAAAGGTGGCCCACAAATGGGCAGAATTACTACATCACCTCTGCGTTCTCGGGGGTCCCCAAACAAGGGGACAAAGTCAAAGGTGCCCGACAAGTGGGCAGAATTGCTACATCACCCCTGCGTTCTCGGGGGTCCCCAAACAAGGGGACAAAGTCAAAGGTGCCCCACAAATGGGCAGAATTGCTACATCACCCTTGCGTTCTTGGTGTTCCCCAAACAAGGGGACAAAGTCAAAGGTGGCCCACAAGTGGGCACAATTGCTACATCACCCCTGCGTTCTCGGGGGTCCCCAAACAAGGGGACAAAGTCAAAGGTGCCCGACAAGTGGGCAGAATTGCTACATCTCCCCTGCGTTCTCGGGGGTCCCCAAACAAGGGGACAAAGTCAAAGGTGCCCGACAAGTGGGCACAATTGCTACATCACCCAGGGCGTTCTCGGGGGTCCCCAAACAAGGGGACAAAGTGAAAGGTGGCGCACAAGTGGGCGGAATTGCTATATCACCCCTGCGTCTCGGGGTTCCCCAAACAAGGGGACAAAGTCAAAGGTGGCCCACAAGTGGGCGGAATTGCTACATCACCCCTGCGTCTCGGGGGTCCCCAAACAAGGGGACAAAGTCAAAGGTGCCCCACAAGTGGGCGGAATTGCTACATCACCCGTGCGTTCTCAGGGGTCCCCAAACAAGAGGACAAAGTCAAAGGTGCCCCACAAGTGGGCAGAATTGCTATATCACCCCTGCGGTCTCGGGGGTCCCCAAACAAGAGGACAAAGTCAAAGGTGCCCCACAAGTGGGCAGAATTTCTATATCACCCCTGCGTTCTCGGGGGTCCCCATACAAGGGGACAAAGTCAAAGGTGGCCGGCAAATGGGCAGAATTTCTACATCACCCTTGCGTCTCGGGGGTCCCCAAACAAGGGGACAAAGTCAAAGGTGCCCCACAAATGGGCAGAATTGCTACATCACCCCTGCGTTCTTGGGGGTCCCCAAACGAGCGGACAAAGTCAAAGGTGGCCCACAAGTGGGCACAATTGCTACATCACCCCTGCGTTCTCGGGGGTCCCCAAATAAGGGGACAAAGTCAAAGGTGCCCGATAAGGGGGCAGAATTGCTATATCACCCCTGCGTTCTCGGGGGTCCCCAAACAAGGGGACAAAGTCAAAGGTGCCCCACAAGTGGGCGGAATTGCTACATCACCCCTGCGTTGTGCGGGGGTCCCCAAACAAGGGGACAAAGTCAAAGGTGGCCCACAAGTGGGCGGAATTGCTACATCACCCCTGCGTTCTCGGGGGTCCCCAAACAAGGGGACAAAGTCAAAGGTCCCCCACAAGTCGGCACAATTGCCACATCACCCCTGCGTTCTCGGGGGTCCAATCACCCCTGCATGTAGGGGGTCCCCAAACAAGGGGACAAAGTCAAAGGTGGCCCACAAGTGGGCGGAATTGCTAGACACCAAGGTTCACCAAGTAAGCTAGAGTTCCATTGCAACTTGCTTGTACCTATCATCAGTGCGATCACAAGCTGCAATGCCTTCTAGTAGCAACACAAGCAACCCCCGCGACGGGGAGTCTACCTTTGAGAAGATAGAGCAGTATTGCCGTGAGGGTAACACGGCTCCTGGGGAGCGTGATGACGCTAAAGCTGAGTTGCGACGAGTCAAAGACAAGGGGAAGCACATATAGGCCCAAGTGGTGAGGCTCAGCGGCGACAAGAAATCAACCCTCAACTGCAGCGCTGTACCACAAACACTTGATCTCTAGGCAACAGGAGTTGTGGAAAATTACGGATGCACGTGATACATAAATACATAAATACATAAATACATAAACATCTTCAATTGTTTGGGTGTATCAAAAATTTATTTAATGGTAATTGCATTTATGTTATTCCTCTATTTTGTTTAGGCTTGAGTCAACCTAAAAACCAAACTACACATCGTTCAGTCAAACTTCATCGAAGCTGAAAACTTAGTGATCTTCGTTTCTCTTGGTGCATGCTGGGGCACGACACATGACAAAACCGAAAGATCTAATGCAAGATCATTACAACGTGCCGCCACACAAGCAACTCTTTGCATAGAGCACGGGAAACACACACTGACATCCAAGTCGCGCGGACAAGAGAAGATGAAACACATAGTGCGCCAGATACGCAATGTCACCTTGGGAGCGAGCACAACGTCTAATACAACACACATGGTGCGCAAAACACGAACGAATACCTAGGGCAAATTGCCCGAACAAGAAAGTAGCAGACAAAGCGCGCAAAATGCACACCTGTTCGGAAGCAACCCTTGGGTGTCAGTATATGTTTCACGTGCCGTGCAAACCCTTCTCATCTTTGACAACTGTCTTCCGTTCATTTTGGTTTTCTGAATAGGCACAGAGTAGCGAAAAAGGGCTTCATAGTATCTAGTCACCCGCATACTACAACTAAAGAACCACAATTTTGTGAAGAAACCATAGGTTTGCCGCAGAACAAGCGGGCGGTATTCTTGCTGTGGCATGAGGTCCGGCTTAATGGTGCGGGTGTGCACTGCCGTGGAAGAATCAAGATGTAAAATGCATGCTTTATGGCCTGTGGCAAAAATATTCTATGCAAATTAGGTTAGTCTATTGTACCTTTACAAGTGGCCAATGGGTTGCCTCACGGAGAAGTGGTAGTATCCGTGCACCCTAAAGGCCGCATTTTTTTGGTACGAGAAACTACCGGGCATATTTCACACACTGGCAGGAAAATTGGCAAGAAAATTGAGTGGAAAATTTCGTATGCTTCCAGGATTTTTTCCTCCAACGAAGTTCTTGAATGACCTAGACCTCAATCCTTGGCCCAAAGGACACCTTCTTTTGAGTTGTTGTGCAGCTAGTGTCCTGAAATTTTTGGGGGGGGACCTTTTGCCTCTCAATCCGTCAATGGTTCTTCAGCTAGTATATGTCAGTAACAGGCATTACTCTAGTGATGGCGCAGTGGTCTGTCAACAGAACATTCCTGGATTAAATTCATAGTGACAACCTGATTTCACCAATCTGAGGACCCACTAGCCTAATGAAGAATTTTTCATGCACATAAGAATCACATCAAACATAGTTTGCGAACATGAAATTTGGGCTGCACTTTGGGCTGCAATGAGCAGTTGAAAAGCTGTTTAATCAGATATCATTTAAAATTCAAAAAATAGGCTGCAGTTTGGCCTGCAATGAACAGGTGAACAACTGTTTGATAAGATATCATTTGAAAACAAAATAAACTGTTGGACTGCACAAAACAGAGAGGAACTTGGGGCACAATATGCCACCACTGGCGCGCCTCCTTCCTGTGGCGCTTCTTGCCCAACTCCATAACCCCATCTAAACACATGGAAAAGCACTTAGCCACTTACTTCTGTCAATGATGTTCCCAAGTATTGTGTTACTTGATGGTGTGGACCCAGAGCAGCTCATTGCGGAGGCACGGGCAAAAAACAGGTAGAAGTGGAAGCCAACTGAGAGCAAGTGGGGAACAAAAACCTGAGATTTCCCCTCCCAGGTTCTGAAACTGATTCCGCTTCTTCTTCGTCCCAGGTAATCTCCAACGCCAGCTCATTTGCTGCATCTATTTCTGTATCTGTTTCTGCACCTGTTTCTGCCTCCATGTCTGCATGTGGCAGTGACAGTGAACCTGCTGCAAAAGTGACCAAACAGTGTGTCCCCAGTGCAGGTGCAGATGATGCATTGAAAAAGCGCCGTGCCCTGGGTCTGGTGCCTCAAAAACAGGTAGGTAGGTATCTTCGGGAGCTCGGGATGCCTCCTTTGACAATGCAGGAAGAAGGTCTTACCAAGGGGACGTCCTGTCCCTCCCACTGCCTCAAAAACAGCTAAGGAAGAGGCCATCACATGCCTCTTCACGGCAAGCACCACAGGAAGGAGAACCCTAACCAAAACCAAGGCGGGGGTTGTGACGCAGCAGCAGCGCAGCGAGCGCGCGAGTCGCAATCGCACTGCAGTCTGTGAATACATCTGAAGCATCGAGATGCCAGTTGCTGTGAACGAAGTGCTGTATAATACTTCGATATCTTTGAACAGGGTTTTTGTCTTCGAATTTGTGAAGTGTGTATGAATTGGTGCTCCACCTAAAGATCCTGCGCAGAAAGAGGTTTGTCGTATTTTGGGATTTTCGAGAAACAGGATAGTTCCCAAGTCAAACCACAACAACAAAGTGTCACCATCTTGCAAACCGGCCCCCAAATCGGGGGGAGTTTTCGAACAAATCGGGGCAACAAATCGGGGGACCACTGTCAGCAGAATGCCAGCACATTGGTTGGCCACACAGCTTCCCACTGACCTAGATCTCTGTTCCCATCCCCAAACACAACTTTCTTTTGCTTGTTGCAGAGTTAGAGTCACATGGAACCCCACATTCCCTGATTTTCAAAAAAAATTCACCAGCTGCTTTGTACATAGTCCTTGAGCGGGGTAAGGGAACGAAGCTCAGTGACCTAGTGGTTACAGAGCTTGCAAACTGGAGTCCCTGATTCAAACCCCACTGGGGTCATATCTGGCATATGCCTGAAAGTAGCCAGCCTGTTGCAAAAATTGTTTTTTATGCACAACCAAAGCATGTCACAACAACAAACAAGACGAATACACACAGCAATCCGAACTTTTCTATGCGTTCAGCAACAGTAATACATTTCGACACTTTTTTGCGTCCTCCGTTTTGCTGTGGTACATCTGGTTTGGACTTCTTCACAGCCCCAGAAGTTGTAGCGGTTACACTAGTCGTAGCAGTTGCAGTGGTCGTTGCAACTGCAATGGTCGTAGCAGTTGCACTGGTGGCAGTAGCTGCTGAAACGGTGGAGGAACTTGTAGCAGCACCGGTGGCAGTAGAAGCAGATACGGTGCAGGAACTTGTAGCAGCACCGGTGGCAGCAGCTGCTGATGATACAGCAGCAGTCATGGAACTAGTGGAACTGGTCGCAGCCGTCACAGTTGCAGCAGCAGGTTTGGCAGCAAAAAATGGACAGGGTTGACAGTAACGTATACAGAGTGAACACAATTCAGCATCTGTTGGCAGCTGAGAATGGTGTTGTGCTACTTGGGCTTGAACGGAAGGTGCAAGATCTGTCACTGCCTGCAAGGAGGAGCGCTTGCAACCACAAACAGGACAGGCCATGGAGGAAAAAGCAGCCTGTCCCCACAAGAAGTAAGACGCGTGGACTCTAAGTACTGTCAATTAGTAACAGGGCCAAGAATCCAACAAATCGGGGCACAAAATCGGGGCAAATCGAGGAAATCGGCCCCCGATTTTGGGGGGGGGGGGGGGGTTGATCTTGGTGTGTCACCAGGGTGACGCACCAAGGTCACCTTGATGCGCCACGGGTTTCGAAACGGGTTTATTTTGCACAGCGGCCTGAGAATTGAGCGGGAAATTTCACCCACATTTGAAATACGAAATTTCCCACAACAAAATATTCCCGTTGCGAAATCCCCCCCCCTTGTAATCACATTGCCTGCGGCAGAGGGCTTTGGCAAAGGGAGTGCATACAACTATGTTATCTATTTTTTTTGCTTTCAGTGAGCATAGTCTGTCTGCTGCAAAAGTGAGTTCTCAGCGCTGGTGTATTACATTTTGGTGCAAGACCAAAACCATTTCGCATCTCTAAGACAGGCCTACCCCTCGCAAAGAGAGGTGACACTGTCTTCTCCTGACGATACTACAGAGAAAGATGCCTGGTGATCAGCCACGCCTTTGCTGTGAAAGGCCAACCAGAGAAAGGGCATACGACCGTGTTACAGGAAACATACAGACACACAGGACCCGTTGGCATACAGGTCAATGGGGTGCAGGTGTTCAAATAGCCCCTTGCGGGTCTGGCAACTTTGTAGCATGCATTTCTGTGGGGACAATACAAAGGCGGAGAGGGAAGTTTTTTCATTGTGGGCACCCACCAACCCTGAGTGCGGCCCCTTGTTTGGGAGGGTGGAATCATGGTCAACACTTCCGATAATGGTGTTATTACACGCTGGGCTGTCCAAGGACTACTCAGCGTGTAATCTCAGCCCACTGGATTTCCAGTAGAGTTATGAACAACCAGCAGGGAATGCCTTTAGGCCACGCGTCTGCATGTCGACACCACTGATCGCGATTCGGGCAGGGACTCCTTTGGAGTGAGCCACCGTGGTCATCTCCGGAACCACCAGCGTTAGAACCGTATCAAACCAGTCCTGATGAAGCATTCCACTGCTATGCATCCTTGAAGACTGATACATGGTTCCAGTGCTGGGGATACACTGGGAGACAGCATTGTCTGGGATGCACCCTGAGGCCGGGATACGGGTGGGGGTTCCAGGGGCTGCAGAATTGTGCTACAGCCCATCCGACACAGCCTCAGTACGTTTCAGGCGGGCTGCCTGACACCCACTCAACCATCTCCGGTCCCAACGCAGGTTGGTTTGACCAAAACCCGTTGGTGCTCCTCGTCCAACTCTTCACGGATGTCCATTACGCTGGCATCACGAACCGAAGTCGCTGGTGTAGTGGCGCACTCTGCAGAGCCATGCGCCGCTCAAGTCCAGGACTTGCTTCAGTTCAAGAAGATGGCGGCGAGCAAGGCCAGGCTCGCCCATAATCGGAAGTCAGGCCCAAAACATGCCGCAGAATTCGTCGACAACAGTGGGGACACATCCGATTTACCCGATGAAACTGCAGGTGAAGCGGTTGGTGAAACACCCGGTGAAAGTGCAGGTGAAGCGGTTGGGGAAGTACCCGGTGAAAGTGCAGGTGAAGCGGTTGGGGAAGTACCCGGTGAAACTGCAGGTGAAGCGGTTGGGGAAGTACCTGGTGAAACTGCAGGTGAAGCGGTCGGTGAAACACCCGGTGAAACTGCAGGTGAAGCGGTTGGGGAAGCACCCGGTGAAAGTGCAGGTGAAGCGGTTGGGGAAGTACCCGATGAAACTGCAGGTGAAGCGGTTGGGGAAGCACCCGGTGAAAGTGCAGGTGAAGCGGTTGGGGAAGTACCCGGTGAAACTGCAGGTGAAGCGGTTGGGGAAGCACCCGGTGAAAGTGCAGGTGAAGCGGTTGGGGAAACACCCGGTGAAACTGCAGGTGAAGCGGTTGGGGAAGCACCTGGTGAAACTGCAGGTGAAGCGGTTGGGGAAGTACCCGGTGAAGCTGCAGGTGAAGCGGTTGGCGAAGAAGCTGGTGAATTGGACTGCGATGCGACAAACGCGGTCCGGTAGCACGTGGGGTCCAGCGTCTCAGCTGCTGCATAGGTTGCACCTTCGGTGCCCACCACTTCCATAATGTTCATCATGCCTTCGTCTTCATGCTCCAAGATGTGGCAGTGGACCACCACCTTCCCCGTGAACACGTCTGTCTGGGTCCTCACCTGCAAGTTGTTCCCGCCGCCCATCTCGCTCAGCAGGAGGGTGTCATGCCAGTCCCCAACCGCAAAGTAACCCCCTCCGTACGACGCGGCCGGCATTGACGTGATCTGGTAGGGGTTGACATGGATGTGCAACGGGTGGGCGTTGGCGCCGCTGACGCTGAACTCGTACACCTTGCCCACCTGCAAAGTGGCCATCGGCGTCCAGGTCCGCATGGTGCCTCCACCCGCGTGGGTATTTGCGTATGTCATGCTCTGCCCCTGGCCGTTGTAGGTGACGGTCCGCGGGCCGCCGTTGAGCCCGATTTGCCCTGTCCCATCAGGCGATGCGCTGCGCAAATCAGCCAAGTAGCATGGCCGCGCAGGAGTCACGGTGGGCAGATCCGGAGTGGCGGAGGCGCTGCCCTGGTTGATGGTCAGCAGCATTAGTTCTACTGCGGCCGCTGCGGCGCCGGGCGCCCCCGGACCTTGGCCGCCGCCCCCCATACGACCGCGTTGCAGTAGGCGACGTCCAGGACCACCAGCCGCCCCAGCAGCACCCGCAGAACCAAGCGTGGCGCTGCATGGATACGCGGTGCACGTGCACGCCACGGCGACATCGGCCCGAGCACCTGGAAACAGGTGCACGGTGGTGATGTCCCGGGGGATGCTGGGGAGATAGATCCCGTCTTTTGCGATGAGCTTGAGCGTGCAGCTGCCATCCCCGGTGACGGAGAGCTGCAGGCTCTGCTCCACGGCTGCGTAGACCATGCGGAACCGGTACCACGTGTTCCCCGAGATGGTCATGGTGGGCCCCCTTTGGCCGTTCACGAGGAAGACGTTGGTGTCGTAGCCCGCGTTTGTGGCTGTGGCGGCTGCGTTCTCGAGCACCCCCGAGGAGGCAGACCGGGCCATGGTCTGCAGGGTGTTCAGGTTGTGGCCGGAAATGACGAGGAGCTTCTCCTGCATTGAGGCATATCGCGCCGGCAGATAGCCATCGGGGTCCTCCACGATCAGCAGGCCCACGGCACCGCCCCCCGCCTGCAGTGCTGTTGCGTGGTGGTGGTGGGGGTGGTACCAGTGCGTCCCGCCCATGTGGTCCGCCGGGAGGCTGAAGTTATACGAGGCTGTGCCACCCCCGGGCGCCACCGCCACGAAGATGTCGTCGCTGTAGTCCGGCAGCCCGTCCTCCACTCCCTTGGACGAGACGTGCAGCCCGTGGGTGTGGAGGTTTGACGTGGCCGCCTCGCAGAACTCACCGTTCGTGCTCGCGCACGCCGCGTTGTTGGCGCTCAGCAAATTGTTTGTGAACTTGATGGCCAAGTGCTCTCCGGGCTTCACCCGGAAGGTCGGCCCCGGAATGGCGCCGTCAAAGCCGAACGCGTCGAACCCATAATCCGCGAAGGGGGCAGTGCCCACAGAGAGGCTCAGCTGCCCGGAGGCGGCGTTCTTCACTGCCGGGTGTGTCAGCTCCGCACCCCACGCTACCTGTATGAGGGCCCAGCACAAGGTCAGGATGGTGGAGCACCGCGCCATGTGTGTCGGGGGTTTGGAATCACCCTGAAACAGACACCTGATGACCAAACACACAATACAGCAACAAGGGAGGGCAGGGTCCACAGCAACGGGGAAGACGGCTGTTGTTCCATCCACGATTGCTCAAGCATTATGGTGCACCCGGTGCTGCACCCGGCCCCGGTGTCCCCGCGGTTTCCCCCGTCCGCCCCCCGTTTTCCCTCCGCTTTCCCGCGCTTGTCCCCTGTACCCCCCGCGTTTCCCCTCACTTTCTCCCCGTTGTCGCCCGTCCCACCCATCCCCCCAGTTTTCCCCCGTATTCCCCGTTTTCCTCCGTTTTCTCCCCGTTTCCCTCCCATTTCCCCCTACTTTCCCTCATTTCCCCCTGCTTTCCCCATTTTCCCTGTGGTCTATGCTGCACTGGGAGGTGTAGCGCCCTGCACAAGGGCACCACCCTTTGGTCCACAGCAACATCTGAACACTTCTCAGAGCCCTTGGGGATTTCATGATGCCTGGGGGCTTAACTGCTTTCATGCCACGCGTGTCAAAGGCAAGGCGGTTGCGGCCAGACCGGGTCCCGGGGTTGTCTTCGGGCAAAGAACAAGGAAAATGGATGCTTGGTAGTGCCGACCAGCCTTGGCACGACCACGGCCCAGGTCAAGGGAAACAACGGTCAGGCAGGGATGCCGTGCTTTGACAAGGCTGTGCCTATGCCCCACAGACAGGCATTTGGCAACAGAGGCCAAGCTGAATGTGGACTCATCGCCGTTCCGCATCCAGCCCAGCGTCGTGCAGAACATGGGCTGCGCTCGGACGCACAGTGTTATTCAGACTAGAAACAACCGTGATATGCATGACCCACTGACCCACTCACCATGGGCTTACATGCATGTCACAGCGCCTGTGTGCACTGATTTTTAGAGAGCAGTCCGGTGCCATATGTGCCATTATATGTCTTAGGGGGAATCCTTGCACTGCGCGCGCACTGCGCGCTACTTTTAGACTCTGTCCCCTCCGAAGAGCCCTCAAGCACACCCCTTGGAAACACCCTTAGAATTAGGTGACCCAAACTGCCCCAGCTCAAGAAAGTTGCAAACTACCTTCCCTTCACATGACACACATCATGCACAACTGGAAAAGCCATGAACAGAGCATTGGTTGCCACCCTCCACAACACACAACTATCATTTTGTACCATTGTCAACTAAGTACAAATTGAGAATGCGGAATTTGTGTGCACAACATGACACATTTGCAGAATTAAAGAAATGTCACATTGTCACATGTGTGTGTGACAATGCAATCCGTACAACATTGCAGTTCACACTTGTCACACATGGACATCTTTTTAGGGTCAGACTTGGTGCAACAAAGGGCACATACATCCCCATCATCACCCGCAACATCCTCATCATCATTGTCCTCCTGTGTAGGTGCGGTCCATACATGTGCAGGTACGTGTTCCCAGGGACCATATGGAGGGTACCGCACCTCGCTTCGAATCAAAAATTGATGCAAATGCAAGTCGGTACCAGATCCCCTCCATATGTTCCTTACGATGCCCCAGTGCCACATATGTGCAAACAAGTGCTCAATACGTGCCCTGTAGATTGTGCATTGTACTCCTTTTGTCGCTCGGTCAACATCTTTCGACCGATAAATGGCCATGCCACATGGAGGCGCCCCTTGTATGCACCATCCATGGAGCCAATCCCGTAATCCATATAATGCCCCTTGCTCCTTTTCGGGCCTTCGCGATCCCAAATGAGAAGATCCGCCGATGTCCCAAGGGCCAACGGACAAATCCAAACGATGTTACCAAGACTATCAATGGATGAATTGAGAGTCCCTAACCCCAACTCAAGGGGCCACGCAACAAAGCGTGGATTGAGAGTCCCTAACCCGAACTCAAGGGGCCACGCAACAAAGCGTGGATTGGATAATTGGCCCGGTTTCCTCAATAGCACCGGAAGGTTGGCTACATCACCCCTCATAACTGCCGCCTTCTGAGGGATCCCATAGTGGTAGGGATCGGAAATAGACAAAAAAGATGCCCTGCACACGCCTAACGCTCCCTCCTAGAAAAGAGTGGATGTGGTGGAGATGAGCAAAAAAGTGTGAAACGGGATGGAAATGGGTGAAATTGGGTGAAAATCCAAAAATACCATATCCCCAATGTGGAAAAAGCATCAAAACCTATGCAACGGGGCAACAATGATGCCCCTAGTATCTCAAAGCATGGGTCTCCAGTACGGCCAGACACCCAAATAGTTGCATTGCGCACGCACTACGTGCGCACTGCGCTTAAGGCGCCCCCTTAGTCTATTACCAGAAATGATCTCCCTCATAGGAGCATGTGCAATGTGCACACACACATGCACATAGCAAGCTTTTGGATGAAGTTCGCCTTGGGGCGCCTTGACCACAGACGAGGTTATAGCCGTGCGTGTGCAGTTGCACACGGCTACTTTCTTCAGCTGCGCAAGGTTGCGCACAGCTGGATGTGAAGGCGACACACAGTTGTGTACAATTGACCAACACTCTATACCATAGCATCGGTATAAAAAGTGGTACAACTGGAAATTATGCTTAAAGGCACAATGTATTGTAAAACACCCCGCGGTCAGTTTTGGGCCAACCAAAAATAGGTTGGCTTCCCACTAGGCCAGGCACCTGGAACTACAAGTCCTTCAGTGTCCTTCAGTGTCCCCACCAACAAGCGGCAATGTCCCAGTAGAATACTCATTGTGCCATGTCCTCCGGCGTCAAGAGGTTCTATGATTGTAGTGTATCCCACCCATCACGCCAGAGACAGGTGTCTACTCCTTCCCGACAAGCATACCACATTTCCTTGTGGCCCAGACAACTTCCAACTTCCACAACCCAGAATAACACCAAATCCCCATCTTCTCATACCGCCGTTGCTATTCAAATATATCCATGTAGTGCTGCATGCTTGCCTCTCCGCCATACAACACCCCTGCGTTCTCGGGGGTCCCCAAACAAGGGGACAAAGTCAAAGGTGGCCCACAAATGGGCAGAATTGCTACATCACCCCTGCGTTCTCGGGGGTCCCCAAACAAGGGGACAAAGTCAAAGGTGTCCCACAAATGGGCAGAATTGCTACATCACCCTTGCGTTCTCGTTCTCGAGGGTCCCCAAACAAGGGGACAAAGTCAAAGGTGCCCCACAAGTGGGCAGAATTGCTACATCACCCCTGCGTTCTCGGGGGTCCCCAAACAAGGGGACAAAGTCAAAGGTGGCCCACAAGTGGGCAGAATTGCTATATCACCCCTGGCTACAGCACCCCCGCGTTCTCGGGGGTCCGCAAACAAGGTGACAAAGTCAAAGTTGCCCCACAAATGGGCAGAATTGCTACATCACCTGTGCGTTCTCGGGGGTCCCCAAACAAGGGGACAAAGTCAAAGGTGCCCCACAAGTGGGCAGAATTGCAACATCACCCTTGCGTTCTTGGGGGTCCCCAAACAAGGGGACAAAGTCAAAGGTGCCCGACAAGTGGGCAGAATTGCTATATCACCCCTGCGTTCTCGGGGGTCCCCAAACAAGGGGATAAAGTCAAAGGTGCCCCACAAGTGGGCAGAATTTCTACATCACCCTTGCGTCTCGGGGGTCCCCAAACAAGGGGACAAAGTCAAAGGTGCCCCACAAATGGGCAGAATTGCTACATCACCCCTGCGTTCTTGGGGGTCCCCAAACAAGGGGACAAAGTCAAAGGTGGCCCACAAGTGGGCGGAATTGCTACATCACCCGTGCGTTCTCGGGGGTCCCCAAACAAGGGGACAAAGTCAAAGGTGCCCCACCCCTGCGTTCTCGGGGGTCCCCAAACAAGGGGACAAAGTGAAAGGTGCCCCACAAGTGGGCACAATTGCTACATCACCCCTGCGTTCTCGGGGGTCCCCAAACAAGGGGACAAAGCCAAAGGTGGCCGGCAAATGGGCAGAATTGCTATATCACCCCTGCGTTCTGCGGGGGTCCCCAAACAAGGGGACAAAGTCAAAGGTGCCCCACAAGTGGGCGGAATTGCTACATCACCCCTGCGTCCTGCGGGGGTCCCCAAACAAGGGGACAAAGTCAAAGGTGGCCCACAAGTGGGCGGAATTGCTACATCACCCGTGCGTTCTCGGGGGTCCCCAAACAAGGGGACAAAGTCAAAGGTGCCCCACAAGTCGGCACAATTGCCACATCACCCCTGCGTTCTCGGGGGTCCCATCACCCCTGCATGTAGCGGGTCCCCAAACAAGGGGACAAAGTCAAAGGTGGCCGGCAAATGGGCAGAATTGCTATATCACCCCTGCGTTCTCGGGGGTCCCCAAACAAGGGGACAAAGTCAAAGGTGGCCCACAAGTGGGCGGAATTGCTAGACACCAAGGTTCACCAAGTAAGCTAGAGTTCCATTGCAACTTGCTTGTACCTATCATCAGTGCGATCACAAGCTGCAATGCCTTCCGGTAGCAACACAAGCAACCCCCGCGACGGGGAGTCTACCTTTGAGAAGATAGAGCAGTATTGCCGTGAGGGTAACACGGCTCCTGGGGAGCGTGATGACGCTAAAGCTGAGTTGCGCCGAGTCAAAGACAAGGGGAAGCACATATAGGCCCAAGTGGTGAGGCTCAGCGGCGACAAGAAATCAACCCTCAACTGCAGCGCTGTACCACAAACACTTGATCTCTAGGCAACAGGAGTTGTGGAAAATTACGGATGCACGTGATACATAAATACATAAATACATAAATACATAAACATCTTCAATTGTTTGGGTGTATCAAAAATTTATTTAATGGTAATTGCATTTATGTTATTCCTCTATTTTGTTTAGGCTTGAGTCAACCTAAAAACCAAACTACACATCGTTCAGTCAAACTTCATCGAAGCTGAAAACTTAGTGATCTTCGTTTCTCTTGGTGCATGCTGGGGCACGACACATGACAAAACCGAAAGATCTAATGCAAGATCATTACAACGTGCCGCCACACAAGCAACTCTTTGCATAGAGCACGGGAAACACACACTGACATCCAAGTCGCGCGGACAAGAGAAGATGAAACACATAGTGCGCCAGATACGCAATGTCACCTTGGGAGCGAGCACAACGTCTAATACAACACACATGGTGCGCAAAACACGAACGAATACCTAGGGCAAATTGCCCGAACAAGAAAGTAGCAGACAAAGCGCGCAAAATGCACACCTGTTCGGAAGCACCCCTTGGGTGTCAGTATATGTTTCACGTGCCGTGCAAACCCTTCTCATCTTTGACAACTGTTGTCCGTTCATTTTGGTTTTCTGAATAGGCACAGAGTAGCGAAAAAGGGCTTCATAGTATCTAGTCACCCGCATACTACAACTAAAGAACCACAATTTTGTGAAGAAACCATAGGTTTGCCGCAGAACAAGCGGGCGGTATTCTTGCTGTGGCATGAGGTCCGGCTTAATGGTGCGGGTGTGCACTGCCGTGGAAGAATCAAGATGTAAAATGCATGCTTTATGGCCTGTGGCAAAAATATTCTATGCAAATTAGGTTAGTCTATTGTACCTTTACAAGTGGCCAATGGGTTGCCTCACGGAGAAGTGGTAGTATCCGTGCACCCTAAAGGCCGCATTTTTTTGGTACGAGAAACTACCGGGCATATTTCACACACTGGCAGGAAAATTGGCAAGAAAATTGAGTGGAAAATTTCGTATGCTTCCAGGATTTTTTCCTCCAACGAAGTTCTTGAATGACCTAGACCTCAATCCTTGGCCCAAAGGACACCTTCTTTTGAGTTGTTGTGCAGCTAGTGTCCTGAAATTTTTGGGGGGGGGACCTTCTGCCTCTCAATCCGTCAATGGTTCTTCAGCTAGTATATGTCAGTAACAGGCATTACTCTAGTGATGGCGCAGTGGTCTGTCAACAGAACATTCCTGGATTAAATTCATAGTGACAACCTGATTTCACCAATCTGAGGACCCACTAGCCTAATGAAGAATTTTTCATGCACATAAGAATCACATCAAACATAGTTTGCGAACATGAAATTTGGGCTGCACTTTGGGCTGCAATGAGCAGTTGAAAAGCTGTTTAATCAGATATCATTTAAAATTCAAAAAATAGGCTGCAGTTTGGCCTGCAATGAACAGGTGAACAACTGTTTGATAAGATATCATTTGAAAACAAAATAAACTGTTGGACTGCACAAAACAGAGAGGAACTTGGGGCACAATATGCCACCACTGGCGCGCCTCCTTCCTGTGGCGCTTCTTGCCCAACTCCATAACCCCATCTAAACACATGGAAAAGCACTTAGCCACTTACTTCTGTCAATGATGTTCCCAAGTATTGTGTTACTTGATGGTGTGGACCCAGAGCAGCTCATTGCGGAGGCACGGGCAAAAAACAGGTAGAAGTGGAAGCCAACTGAGAGCAAGTGGGGAACAAAAACCTGAGATTTCCCCTCCCAGGTTCTGAAACTGATTCCGCTTCTTCTTCGTCCCAGGTAATCTCCAACGCCAGCTCATTTGCTGCATCTATTTCTGTATCTGTTTCTGCACCTGTTTCTGCCTCCATGTCTGCATGTGGCAGTGACAGTGAACCTGCTGCAAAAGTGACCAAACAGTGTGTCCCCAGTGCAGGTGCAGATGATGCATTGAAAAAGCGCCGTGCCCTGGGTCTGGTGCCTCAAAAACAGGTAGGTAGGTATCTTCGGGAGCTCGGGATGCCTCCTTTGACAATGCAGGAAGAAGGTCTTACCAAGGGGACGTCCTGTCCCTCCCACTGCCTCAAAAACAGCTAAGGAAGAGGCCATCACATGCCTCTTCACGGCAAGCACCACAGGAAGGAGAACCCTAACCAAAACCAAGGCGGGGGTTGTGACGCAGCAGCAGCGCAGCGAGCGCGCGAGTCGCAATCGCACTGCAGTCTGTGAATACATCTGAAGCATCGAGATGCCAGTTGCTGTGAACGAAGTGCTGTATAATACTTCGATATCTTTGAACAGGGTTTTTGTCTTCGAATTTGTGAAGTGTGTATGAATTGGTGCTCCGCCTAAAGATCCTGCGCAGAAAGAGGTTTGTCGTATTTTGGGATTTTCGAGAAACAGGATAGTTCCCAAGTCAAACCACAACAACAAAGTGTCACCATCTTGCAAACCGGCCCCCAAATCGGGGGGAGTTTTCGAACAAATCGGGGCAACAAATCGGGGGACCACTGTCAGCAGAATGCCAGCACATTGGTTGGCCACACAGCTTCCCACTGACCTAGATCTCTGTTCCCATCCCCAAACACAACTTTCTTTTGCTTGTTGCAGAGTTAGAGTCACATGGAACCCCACATTCCCTGATTTTCAAAAAAAAATTCACCAGCTGCTTTGTACATAGTCCTTGAGCGGGGTAAGGGAACGAAGCTCAGTGACCTAGTGGTTACAGAGCTTGCAAACTGGAGTCCCTGATTCAAACCCCACTGGGGTCATATCTGGCATATGCCTGAAAGTAGCCAGCCTGTTGCAAAAATTGTTTTTTATGCACAACCAAAGCATGTCACAACAACAAACAAGACGAATACACACAGCAATCCGAACTTTTCTATGCGTTCAGCAACAGTAATACATTTCGACACTTTTTTGCGTCCTCCGTTTTGCTGTGGTACATCTGGTTTGGACTTCTTCACAGCCCCAGAAGTTGTAGCGGTTACACTAGTCGTAGCAGTTGCAGTGGTCGTTGCAACTGCAATGGTCGTAGCAGTTGCACTGGTGGCAGTAGCTGCTGAAACGGTGGAGGAACTTGTAGCAGCACCGGTGGCAGTAGAAGCAGATACGGTGCAGGAACTTGTAGCAGCACCGGTGGCAGCAGCTGCTGATGATACAGCAGCAGTCATGGAACTAGTGGAACTGGTCGCAGCCGTCACAGTTGCAGCAGCAGGTTTGGCAGCAAAAAATGGACAGGGTTGACAGTAACGTATACAGAGTGAACACAATTCAGCATCTGTTGGCAGCTGAGAATGGTGTTGTGCTACTTGGGCTTGAACGGAAGGTGCAAGATCTGTCACTGCCTGCAAGGAGGAGCGCTTGCAACCACAAACAGGACAGGCCATGGAGGAAAAAGCAGCCTGTCCCCACAAGAAGTAAGACGCGTGGACTCTAAGTACTGTCAATTAGTAACAGGGCCAAGAATCCAACAAATCGGGGCACAAAATCGGGGCAAATCGAGGAAATCGGCCCCCGATTTTGGCTTCAATTGGTCGGTAGGCTGAGCTGGATGTCCCCGCCATAGACACTTCCAGCCATTGTTCTTCAGCAAGTTCACAGCAGTGCGTCCGGGTTTTTGCTAGGCGACTGTCCCGGTGCTTCCGCCAGTGTTCGCTTGTCCCTACCTTCCATATGTACACTGTCGTACCCAAGTTTGCGGGGCTTTGACTCTACAGGGTCAGTGGCGTGCATGGTGGTCAGGGTCAGTCCCTGGGATACCTGCTTGACGCTGGCCCCATTCGGCCGGTACTCCTGGGATCTTGGTTCGGGCTCACTGTGCCCTGGTGGTGCTGGTTAGCGCCCCGATTTTGGGGGGGGGGGGGGTTGATCTTGGTGTGTCACCAGGGTGACACACCAAGGTCACCTTGATGCGCCACGGGTTTCGAAACGGGTTTATTTTGCACAGCGGCCTGAGAATTGAGCGGGAAATTTCACCCACATTTGAAATACGAAATTTCCCACAACAAAATATTCCCGTTGCGAAATCCCCCCCCCCTTGTAATCACATTGCCTGCGGCAGAGGGCTTTGGCAAAGGGAGTGCATACAACTATGTTATCTATTTTTTTTGCTTTCAGTGAGCATAGTCTGTCTGCTGCAAAAGTGAGTTCTCAGTGCTGGTGTATTACATTTTGGTGCAAGACCAAAACCATTTCGCATCTCTAAGACAGGCCTACCCCTCGCAAAGAGAGGTGACACTGTCTTCTCCTGACGATACTACAGAGAAAGATGCCTGGTGATCAGCCACGCCTTTGCTGTGAAAGGCCAACCAGAGAAAGGGCATACGACCGTGTTACAGGAAACATACAGACACACAGGACCCGTTGGCATACAGGTCAATGGGGTGCAGGTGTTCAAATAGCCCCTTGCGGGTCTGGCAACTTTGTAGCATGCATTTCTGTGGGGACAATACAAAGGCGGAGAGGGAAGTTTTTTCATTGTGGGCACCCACCAACCCTGAGTGCGGCCCCTTGTTTGGGAGGGTGGAATCATGGTCAACACTTCCGATAATGGTGTTATTACACGCTGGGCTGTCCAAGGACTACTCAGCGTGTAATCTCAGCCCACTGGATTTCCAGTAGAGTTATGAACAACCAGCAGGGAATGCCTTTAGGCCACGCGTCTGCATGTCGACACCACTGATCGCGATTCGGGCAGGGACTCCTTTGGAGTGAGCCACCGTGGTCATCTCCGGAACCACCAGCGTTAGAACCGTATCAAACCAGTCCTGATGAAGCATTCCACTGCTGTGCATCCTTGAAGACTGATACATGGTTCCAGTGCTGGGGATACACTGGGAGACAGCATTGTCTGGGATGCACCCTGAGGCCGGGATACGGGTGGGGGTTCCAGGGGCTGCAGAATTGTGCTACAGCCCATCCGACACAGCCTCAGTACGTTTCAGGCGGGCTGCCTGACACCCACTCAACCATCTCCGGTCCCAACGCAGGTTGGTTTGACCAAAACCCGTTGGTGCTCCTCGTCCAACTCTTCACGGATGTCCATTACGCTGGCATCACGAACCGAAGTCGCTGGTGTAGTGGCGCACTCTGCAGAGCCATGCGCCGCTCAAGTCCAGGACTTGCTTCAGTTCAAGAAGATGGCGGCGAGCAAGGCCAGGCTCGCCCATAATCGGAAGTCAGGCCCAAAACATGCCGCAGAATTCGTCGACAACAGTGGGGACACATCCGATTTACCCGATGAAACTGCAGGTGAAGCGTTTGGTGAAACACTCGGTGAAACTGCAGGTGAAGCGGTTGGGGAAGTACCCGGTGAAAGTGCAGGTGAAGCGGTTGGGGAAGTACCCGGAGAAACTGCAGGTGAAGCGGTTGGGGAAGTACCCGGTGAAGCTGCAGGTGAAGCGGTTGGGGAAGTACCTGGTGAAAGTGCAGGTGAAGCGGTCGGTGAAACACCCGGTGAAAGTGCAGGTGAAGCGGTTGGGGAAGCACCCGGTGAAAGTGCAGGTGAAGCGGTTGGGGAAGTACCCGATGAAACTGCAGGTGAAGCGGTTGGGGAAGTACCCGATGAAACTGCAGGTGAAGCGGTTGGGGAAGCACCCGGTGAAACTGCAGGTGAAGCGGTTGGGGAAGTACCCGGTGAAACTGCAGGTGAAGCGGTTGGGGAAGTACCCGGTGAAAGTGCAGGTGAAGCGGTTGGGGAAGTACCCGATGAAACTGCAGGTGAAGCGGTTGGGGAAGCACCCGGTGAAAGTGCAGGTGAAGCGGTTGGGGAAGTACCCGGTGAAAGTGCAGGTGAAGCGGTTGGGGAAGTACCTGGTGAAACTGCAGGTGAAGCGGTTGGGGAAGTACCCGGTGAAGCTGCAGGTGAAGCGGTTGGCGAAGAAGCTGGTGAATTGGACTGCGATGCGACAAACGCGGTCCGGTAGCACGTGGGGTCCAGCGTCTCAGCTGCTGCATAGGTTGCACCTTCGGTGCCCACCACTTCCATAATGTTCATCATGCCTTCGTCTTCATGCTCCAAGATGTGGCAGTGGACCACCACCTTCCCCGTGAACACGTCTGTCTGGGTCCTCACCTGCAAGTTGTTCCCGCCGCCCATCTCGCTCAGCAGGAGGGTGTCATGCCAGTCCCCAACCGCAAAGTAACCCCCTCCGTACGACGCGGCCGGCATTGACGTGATCTGGTAGGGGTTGACATGGATGTGCAACGGGTGGGCGTTGGCGCCGCTGACGCTGAACTCGTACACCTTGCCCACCTGCAAAGTGGCCATCGGCGTCCAGGTCCGCATGGTGCCTCCACCCGCGTGGGTATTTGCGTATGTCATGCTCTGCCCCTGGCCGTTGTAGGTGACGGTCCGCGGGCCGCCGTTGAGCCCGATTTGCCCTGTCCCATCAGGCGATGCGCTGCGCAAATCAGCCAAGTAGCATGGCCGCGCAGGAGTCACGGTGGGCAGATCCGGAGTGGCGGAGGCGCTGCCCTGGTTGATGGTCAGCAGCATTAGTTCTACTGCGGCCGCTGCGGCGCCGGGCGCCCCCGGACCTTGGCCGCCGCCCCCCATACGACCGCGTTGCAGTAGGCGACGTCCAGGACCACCAGCCGCCCCAGCAGCACCCGCAGAACCAAGCGTGGCGCTGCATGGATACGCGGTGCACGTGCACGCCACGGCGACATCGGCCCGAGCACCTGGAAACAGGTGCACGGTGGTGATGTCCCGGGGGATGCTGGGGAGATAGATCCCGTCTTTTGCGATGAGCTTGAGCGTGCAGCTGCCATCCCCGGTGACGGAGAGCTGCAGGCTCTGCTCCACGGCTGCGTAGACCATGCGGAACCGGTACCACGTGTTCCCCGAGATGGTCATGGTGGGCCCCCTTTGGCCGTTCACGAGGAAGACGTTGGTGTCGTAGCCCGCGTTTGTGGCTGTGGCGGCTGCGTTCTCGAGCACCCCCGAGGAGGCAGACCGGGCCATGGTCTGCAGGGTGTTCAGGTTGTGGCCGGAAATGACGAGGAGCTTCTCCTGCATTGAGGCATATCGCGCCGGCAGATAGCCATCGGGGTCCTCCACGATCAGCAGGCCCACGGCACCGCCCCCCGCCTGCAGTGCTGTTGCGTGGTGGTGGTGGGGGTGGTACCAGTGCGTCCCGCCCATGTGGTCCGCCGGGAGGCTGAAGTTATACGAGGCTGTGCCACCCCCGGGCGCCACCGCCACGAAGATGTCGTCGCTGTAGTCCGGCAGCCCGTCCTCCACTCCCTTGGACGAGACGTGCAGCCCGTGGGTGTGGAGGTTTGACGTGGCCGCCTCGCAGAACTCACCGTTCGTGCTCGCGCACGCCGCGTTGTTGGCGCTCAGCAAATTGTTTGTGAACTTGATGGCCAAGTGCTCTCCGGGCTTCACCCGGAAGGTCGGCCCCGGAATGGCGCCGTCAAAGCCGAACGCGTCGAACCCATAATCCGCGAAGGGGGCAGTGCCCACAGAGAGGCTCAGCTGCCCGGAGGCGGCGTTCTTCACTGCCGGGTGTGTCAGCTCCGCACCCCACGCTACCTGTATGAGGGCCCAGCACAAGGTCAGGATGGTGGAGCACCGCGCCATGTGTGTCGGGGGTTTGGAATCACCCTGAAACAGACACCTGATGACCAAACACACAATACAGCAACAAGGGAGGGCAGGGTCCACAGCAACGGGGAAGACGGCTGTTGTTCCATCCACGATTGCTCAAGCATTATGGTGCACCCGGTGCTGCACCCGGCCCCGGTGTTCCCGCGGTTTCCCCCGTCCGCCCCCCGTTTTCCCTCCGCTTTCCCGCGCTTGTCCCCTGTACCCCCCGCGTTTCCCCTCACTTTCTCCCCGTTGTCGCCCGTCCCACCCATCCCCCCAGTTTTCCCCCGTATTCCCCGTTTTCCTCCGTTTTCTCCCCGTTTCCCTCCCATTTCCCCCTACTTTCCCTCATTTCCCCCTGCTTTCCCCATTTTCCCTGTGGTCTATGCTGCACTGGGAGGTGTAGCGCCCTGCACAAGGGCACCACCCTTTGGTCCACAGCAACATCTGAACACTTCTCAGAGCCCTTGGGGATTTCATGATGCCTGGGGGCTTAACTGCTTTCATGCCACGCGTGTCAAAGGCAAGGCGGTTGCGGCCAGACCGGGTCCCGGGGTTGTCTTCGGGCAAAGAACAAGGAAAATGGATGCTTGGTAGTGCCGACCAGCCTTGGCACGACCACGGCCCAGGTCAAGGGAAACAACGGTCAGGCAGGGATGCCGTGCTTTGACAAGGCTGTGCCTATGCCCCACAGACAGGCATTTGGCAACAGAGGCCAAGCTGAATGTGGACTCATCGCCGTTCCGCATCCAGCCCAGCGTCGTGCAGAACATGGGCTGCGCTCGGACGCACAGTGTTATTCAGACTAGAAACAACCGTGATATGCATGACCCACTGACCCACTCACCATGGGCTTACATGCATGTCACAGCGCCTGTGTGCACTGATTTTTAGAGAGCAGTCCGGTGCCATATGTGCCATTATATGTCTTAGGGGGAATCCTTGCACTGCGCGCGCACTGCGCGCTACTTTTAGACTCTGTCCCCTCCGAAGAGCCCTCAAGCACACCCCTTGGAAACACCCTTAGAATTAGGTGACCCAAACTGCCCCAGCTCAAGAAAGTTGCAAACTACCTTCCCTTCACATGACACACATCATGCACAACTGGAAAAGCCATGAACAGAGCATTGGTTGCCACCCTCCACAACACACAACTATCATTTTGTACCATTGTCAACTAAGTACAAATTGAGAATGCGGAATTTGTGTGCACAACATGACACATTTGCAGAATTAAAGAAATGTCACATTGTCACATGTGTGTGTGACAATGCAATCCGTACAACATTGCAGTTCACACTTGTCACACATGGACATCTTTTTAGGGTCAGACTTGGTGCAACAAAGGGCACATACATCCCCATCATCACCCACAACATCCTCATCATCATTGTCCTCCTGTGTAGGTGCGGTCCATACATGTGCAGGTACGTGTTCCCACGGACCATATGGAGGGTACCGCACCTCGCTTCGAATCAAAAATTGATGCAAATGCAAGTCGGTACCAGATCCCCTCCATATGTTCCTTACGATGCCCCAGTGCCACATATGTGCAAACAAGTGCTCAATACGTGCCCTGTAGATTGTGCATTGTACTCCTTTTGTCGCTCGGTCAACATCTTTCGACCGATAAATGGCCATGCCACATGGAGGCGCCCCTTGTATGCACCATCCATGGAGCCAATCCCGTAATCCATATAATGCCCCTTGCTCCTTTTCGGGCCTTCGCGATCCCAAATGAGAAGACCCGCCGATGTCCCAAGGGCCAACGGACAAATCCAAACGATGTTATCAAGACTATCAATGGATGAATTGAGAGTCCCTAACCCCAACTCAAGGGGCCACGCAACAAAGCGTGGATTGAGAGTCCCTAACCCGAACTCAAGGGGCCACGCAACAAAGCGTGGATTGGATAATTGGCCCGGTTTCCTCAATAGCACCGGAAGGTTGGCTACATCACCCCTCATAACTGCCGCCTTCTGAGGGATCCCATAGTGGTAGGGATCGGAAATAGACAAAAAAGATGCCCTGCACACGCCTAACGCTCCCTCCTAGAAAAGAGTGGATGTGGTGGAGATGAGCAAAAAAGTGTGAAACGGGATGGAAATGGGTGAAATTGGGTGAAAATCCAAAAATACCATATCCCCAATGTGGAAAAAGCATCAAAACCTATGCAACGGGGCAACAATGATGCCCCTAGTATCTCAAAGCATGGGTCTCCAGTACGGCCAGACACCCAAATAGTTGCATTGCGCACGCACTACGTGCGCACTGCGCTTAAGGCGCCCCCTTAGTCTATTACCAGAAATGATCTCCCTCATAGGAGCATGTGCAATGTGCACACACACATGCACATAGCAAGCTTTTGGATGAAGTTCGCCTTGGGGCGCCTTGACCACAGACGAGGTTATAGCCGTGCGTGTGCAGTTGCACACAGCTACTTTCTTCAGCTGCGCAAGGTTGCGCACAGCTGGATGTGAAGGCGACACACAGTTGTGTACAATTGACCAACACTCTATACCATAGCATCGGTATAAAAAGTGGTACAACTGGAAATTATGCTTAAAGGCACAATGTATTGTAAAACACCCCGCGGTCAGTTTTGGGCCAACCAAAAATAGGTTGGCTTCCCACTAGGCCAGGCACCTGGAACTACAAGTCCTTCAGTGTCCTTCAGTGTCCCCACCAACAAGCGGCAATGTCCCAGTAGAATACTCATTGTGCCATGTCCTCCGGCGTCAAGAGGTTCTATGATTGTAGTGTATCCCACCCATCACGCCAGAGACAGGTGTCTACTCCTTCCCGACAAGCATACCACATTTCCTTGTGGGCCAGACAACTTCCAACTTCCACAACCCAGAATAACACCAAATCCCCATCTTCTCATACCGCCGTTGCTATTCAAATATATCCATGTAGTGCTGCATGCTTGCCTCTCCGCCATACAACACCCCTGCGTTCTCGGGGGTCCCCAAACAAGGGGACAAAGTCAAAGGTGGCCCACAAATGGGCAGAATTGCTACATCACCCCTGCGTTCTCGGGGGTCCCCAAACAAGGGGACAAAGTCAAAGGTGGCCCACAAATGGGCAGAATTGCTACATCACCCTTGCGTTCTCGTTCTCGAGGGTCCCCAAACAAGGGGACAAAGTCAAAGGTGGCCCACAAATGTGCAGAATTGCTACATCACCCCTGCGTTCTCGAGGGTCCCCAAACAAGGGGACAAAGTGAAAGGTGCCCCACAAGTGGGCAGAATTGCAACATCACCCTTGCGTTCTCGGGGGTCCTCAAACAAGGGGACAAAGTCAAAGGTGCCCCACAAGTGGGCAGAATTGCTACATCACCCTTGCGTCTCGGAGGTCCCCAAACAAGGACACAAAGTCAAAGGTGGCCCACAGGTGGGCGGAATGGCTACATCACCCCTGCGTTCTCGGGGGTCCCCAAACAAGGGGACAAAGTCAAAGGTGCCCCACAAGTGGGCAGAATTTCTACATCACCCTTGCGTTGTCGGGGGTCCCCAAACAAGGGGACAAAGTCAAAGGTGCCCCACAAGTGGGCAGAATTGCTACATCACCCCTGCGTTCTCGGGGGTCCCCAAACAAGGGGACAAAGTCAAAGGTGCCCCACAAGTGGGCAGAATTGCTACATCACCCCTGCGTTCTTGGGGGTCCCCAAACAAGGGGACAAAGTCAAAGGTGCCCCACAAGTGGGCAGAATTGCTACATCACCCCTGCATTCTTGGGGGTCCCCAAACAAGGGGACAAAGTCAAAGGTGCCCCACAAGTGGGCAGAATTTCTACATCAACCCTGCGTCTCGGGGGTCCCCAAACAAGGGGACAAAGTCAAAGGTGCCCCACAAGTGGGCAGAATTGCTACATCACCCCTGCGTTCTTGGGGGTCCCCAAACAAGGGGACAAAGTCAAAGGTGGCCCACAAGTGGGCACAATTGCTACATCACCCGTGCGTTCTCGGGGGTCCCCAAACAAGGGGACAAAGTCAAAGGTGCCCCACAAGTGGGCAGAATTGCTACATCACCCCTGCGTTCTTGGGGGTCCCCAAGCAAGGGAACAAAGTCAAAGGTGGCCCACAAGTGGGCAGAATTGCTACATCACCCCTGCATTCTCGGGGGTCCCCAAACAAGGGGACAAAGTCAAAGGTGGCCCACAAGTGGGCGGAATTGCTACGTCACCCTTGCGTTCTTGGGGGTCCCCAAACAAGAAGAGCAAATTCAAAGGTGCCCCACAAGTGCGCAGAATTGCTACATCACCCCTGCGTCTCGGAGGTCCCCAAACAAGGGGACAAAGTCAAAGGTGCCCCACAAATGGGCAGAACATCACCCCTGCATTCTCGGGGGTTCCCTACACCAAACAAGGGGAGCAAAATGAGAAGTGGCTCCCTCAACCCTGCCTTCTTGGAGGCCCAAAAGAGGGCGGAAATGCTACGTCCCTCCTACATTCTCGGGGATCCCCAACATAGGGGAGCAAAATCAGAAGTGGCTGCCTCACCCCTGCCTTTTCCGGGGCCCAGCACAGGGCGGATATGCTACGTCACTACTGCATTCTCGGGGGTCCCCAATGAAAAGCTCGTGGAGCAAAATGGGAAGTGGCTGCCTCAACCCTGCCTTCTCCGGGCCCCCAAATAGGGCGGAAATGCGACGTCACTCCTGCATTCTTGGGGGTTCCCAACACCAAGCATGGGGAGCAAAATCAGAAGTGGCTACCTCACCCCTGCCTTCTCGGGGGCCCAAAAGAGGGCGGAAATGCTATGTCACCCCTGCATTCTCGGGGATCCCCAACATAGGGGAGCAAAATCAGAAGTGGCTGCCTCACCCCTGCCTTCTCTGGGGCCCAAAAGAGGGCAGAAATGCTACGCCACTCCTGCATTCTCGGGGGTCCCCAATGAAAAGCGCGGGGAGCAAAATGAGAAGTGGTTGCCTCAACCCTACCTTCTCGGAGGCCCAAAAGAGGGCGGAAATGCGACATCACCCTCGCATTCTCGGGGGGGCCCAACGCCAAGCGCGGGGAGCAAATCAGAGGGGGTCTCCAACAAAGGGGGAAAAAATCAGAAGGGGAACGAAAACACAAGTGGCTGCCTCACCCCTGCCTTCTCGGGGGCCCGGAAGACGGCAGAAATGCTACGTCACCCTTGCATCTCGGGGATCCCGAACAAAGGGGAACCAAATCAGACCTGGCTACCTCACTCTTGTCTTCTCGGGCGCCCAAAAGAGGGTGGAAATGCTACGTCAACCCTGCATTCTCGGGGATCCGCATAAAAGAAGAACAAAATCGGAACTGGCTACCTTGTGCCTGCCTTCTCGGAGTGACAGAAGAGGGCGGAAATGCTACATCACGCCTGCATTCTCGGGGGTCCCCAACGCCAAGCGCGGGGAGCAAAAACAGAAGTGGCTACCACACTTGCCTTCTCGGGGGCCCAAAAGAGGGCGGGAAATCCTACGTCACCCCTGCATTCTCGGGGGTCCCCAACGCCAAGCGCGGGGAACAAAGTCAGAAGTGGCTACCTCACCCCTGCCTTCTCAGGAGCCCAAGGGATGGTGGAAATGCTACGTCACCCTTGCATTCTCGGGGATCCCCAACAAAGGGGAACCAAATCAGAGCTGGCTACTTCACCTGCCTTCTCGGGGGCCCAAAAGAGGGTGGAAATGCTACGTCACCCCTGCATTCTCGGGGATCCGCATAAACGAGGAACAAAAACGGAACTGGCTACCTTGTGCCTGCCTTCTCGGGGGCACAAAAGAGGCTGAAATGCTACGTCACCCCTGCATTCTTGGGGGTCCCCAACGCAAAGCGCGGGGAGCAAAATCAGAAGTGGCTACCTCACTTGCCTTCTCGGGAGCCCAAAAGAGGGTACAAATGCTACATCACCCCTACATTCTCGGGGGTCCCCAACGCCAAGCGCGGGGAGCAAAATCAGAAGTGGCTTCCTCAACCGTGGCTTCTCGGGGAGCCAAAAGAGGGCGGAAATGCTGCATCACCCCTACATTCTCGGGGATCCCCAGCAAGTGGGAACAAGATCAGAAGTGGCTGCCTCACCCCTGCCTTCTCGGGGGGCCCCAACGCCAAGCGCAGGGAGGAAAATCAGAAGTGGCTACCTCACCTGCCTTCTTGGGGGCCCAAAAGAGGGTGGAAATGCTATGTCACCCCTGAATATCGGGGATCCCCAGCAAAGGGGAACGAAATCAGAAATGGCTACCTCACCCCTGCCTTCTCGGGGGCCCGGAAGAGGGCGGAAATGCTACGTCACCCCTGCATTCTCGGGTATCCCCAACGCCAACGGAGGGGAGCAAAATCAGAAGTGGCTACCTCACCCCTGCCTTCTCGGGGGCCCAAAAGAGGGTGGAAATGCTATGTCACCCCTGCATCATCGGGGATCCCCAACAAAGAGGAACAAAATCAGAAGTGGTTACCTCACCCCGGCCTTCTGGGGAGGCCAAAAGAGGGCGGAAATGCTACATCACCCTTGCATTCTCGGGTATCCCCAACAAAGGGTAATCATTTCAGAACTGGCTACCGCACCTACCTTCTCGGGGGCCCAAAAGAGGGAGGAAATGCTACGTCACCCGTGCATCTTCGGGGATCCCCAACCAGTGAGAACAAAATCAGAACTAGCTACCTCACCCCTGCCTTCTCGGGGGCCCGGAAGAGGCGAAAATGTTACGTCACCCCTGCGTTCTCGGGGGTCCCTAACCCCAAGGGAGGGGAGCAAAATCAGAAGTGGCTACCTCACCTGCCTTCTCGGGAGCCCAAAAGAGGGCGCAAATGCTACGTCACCCCTGCATTCTCGGGGATCCCCAACAAAGGGGAACGAAATCAGAAGTGGCCGCCTCACCCCTGCCTTCTCGGGGGGCCAAAAGAGGGCGGAAATGCTACGTCACCCCTGCCTTCTCGGGGGCCCGGAAGAGGGCAGAAATGCTACGCCACCCCGACATTCTCAGGGATCCCCAACAAAGGGGAACAAAATCAGAAGTGGTAACCTCACCCCTGCCTCCTGGGGAGGCCAAAAGAGGGCGGAAATGCTATGTCACCCCTGCATGCTCAGGGATCCCCAACAAAGGGGAACAAAATCAGAAGTGGCTACCTCACCCTTGCCTTCTCCGGGACCCAAAAGACGGCGGAAATGCTACGCCGCCCCTGCATTCTCAGGGGTCTCCAACACCAAGCGCGGCGAACAAAATCAGAAGTGGTTACCTCACCCCTGCCTTCTCGGGGGCCCAAAAGAGGGCAGAAATGCTATGTTACCCATGCATTCTCGGGGATCCCTAACGCCAAGCGCGGGGAGCAAAGTCAGAAGCGGTTGCCTCACCCCTGCCTTCTCCGGGGCCCAAAAGAGGGCAGACATGCTACGTCACCCCTGTATTCTCGGGGGTCCCCAACACCAAGTAGGGGGAGCAAACTCAGAAGTGGCTACCTCACTCCTGCCTTCTCGGGGGCCCAAAAGAGGGCGGAAATGCTACATCACCCCTACATTCTCGGGAGTCCCCACCGCCAAGTTTCTGGAGCAAAATCAGAAGTGGCTACCTCACCCCTTCATTCTCGGGAGCCCAAAAGAGAAGGAAAATGCTACGTCACCCGTGCATTCTCGAGGGTCCCCAACGAAGCGCAGGGAGCAAAATCAGAAGTGGTCCCCAACAAAGGGGAACAAAATCAGCAGTGGCCACCCCACCCCTGCCTTCTCGGGGGCCCAAAAGAGGGCAGAAATGCTATGTCACCCCTGCATTCTCGGGGGTCCCCAACACCAAGCGTGGGGAGCAAAATCAGACATGGCTACCTTACCCCTGCCTTCTCGGGGGCCCAAAAGAGGGCGGAAATGCTATGTCACCCCCGCATTCTCGGGGATCCCCAACAAAGAGGAACAAAATCAGAAGTGGCTGCCTCACCCCTGCCTTCTCGGGGGGCCAGAAGAGGGCGGAAATGCTATGTCACCCTTGCATTCTCGGGGGTCCCCGCCTTCAAGCGCGGGGCGCAAAAGCAGAAGTGGTCCCCAACAAAGGGGAACAAAATCAGAAGTGGCTACGGGGATGAAAATCAGAGATGCCCCAAAAGTGGTGCGACTTTTGACAATCCGTGGGTCGCCAACATGTATGGCGGGACCTTGCCAACGCACCAAGAAGGAGACCGCTACTACTCCAAAGTAACACACAAACCTGGTCCTAATGCGGAGCGATTACGGGCCAACACAACGCCGAACTACCAACAAATCAACGAGGCGTACAATTTCATACACACCACGGAACTAATCCCGATCAGCAGTCTAATGGAGTGCTTGTTCACGAAGCCTAACCTCACGAAAGCGCCTATTATGTGGACAATTAAAGAGAGCCACTGCTCACCAGCCATACACAGCAAGCGAAAGCCTATTCTTTCTCCAATGTGCCTTCACACCCGCTGTCTCCTATCTCCCACACCTAGTCAGAGTCCAATGGAACCCCACACCACGGGTATTTCGATGTGTTGAGTGCGGTATCACTGGAGTGTTCTCTGGAAGAACCACAAACTATTCAGCAAGCGAGCCCACCAAGTCGCTGTAAGCAAAAGTGGTCCAATCGCTCATGTTGGAGCTGACCGAACGCCGCAACGTCGAGCCACAAGAGGAACATCTGGAGAGGTTAGCTTGACGAGTCTCTGCACCGAATATGCCCAGAACTGAGAGAACTGTCATCAAACGGTGACATGTGGGTTTCTCAAATAACATGTGGTGAAAAGTTGCACCGGAAGGAACTCACCAAGAACACAATGCGTCACGGTGAGCTGCATAATGAACTATTCCCAAGTTGGGGTTATCCCCATGATGGATGGAAACGACATATTACCTATTGGGCCTGAGGGCCCAGTACGCACAAATCTCATCCAAAATGGGGCGGCCCGTTCAATGTAGAGAGCTTGGGTGGGTGGGTGGGTGGGTGGCCGCTCAACCAAACTTGGCGCACATAGGGTGGGGGGCATAAGGACCCGAACTAATGGGTCCCTTTGTATTTCCAAATACCCAAGATCAAGCTCCGCGAGCACAGGCGGTCCGAAAACTAACATTTGCCAATTTGCAATTGGCTTGCGACAACTAAAGAAACCGGGTCTCTTCTTTGTCTTCCTTTGGGGTGCTTTTTTTTTTTGTTACAGCAAACCCTCCCTAAACAAAAATCCTCCCCATACCCCCCCAACCAATCGCACTCCATTCAACGGTGACAACAAGATCAAAACGGCGACCAGTTGCTTCGTGGACGCAATGAGGGGTGGCAAAGTAGAATGTAACGTGGTTCAGCGCAGCAATTCCATTTAGAAAGGGAAACGGTCTAGACCCCACCGACATCAAAGTTCATCGCATTGTGGGTTAGTGAAGCAGCGAGACATTGGGCCAGTGAGAAGATGCCGGGTACCCTCCGCACCGCGAATGGGTATCTCCACACTTGCCTACATAGCGACCTTCCATGCAAAACGATGCAAAGCTCCCTCCCACGCACGAACGATATGGCATCCTATTGTGCACTTGTTGGTTTTGTTGGTTGAGGTATTGTGAAATGTTTCACACGTTGTGCAAACCTTCTCTTGTATGGCGAAGAAATGTTCGGCACATGGGGCTGAGAGCATATCGATCCGCAAAAAAGCTGTTCATTGTCGGGTAGGGCAGATCAAAGCACCAAGAACCACGTCTTTAGCGAGGCAACTCCTCGATGCACCTTTTTCGGCGGGTTGTGCCACTTGAAGGACCCACATAAATACATGATGCGCAATAATCCACATGCGAGCGAGGCGCTCAACTTGGGTATTGACACCCCGATGCACACATCATGGACCCCCCCCCCCACTTGCCCGAAGACAACCGCAAGACTTCGTTGAGGCTTTCACCATGCGTGCCCGATTTTGGAAGTATGGAAGCATTGGAGACTATCCAAATGTGCATTCCAGCGCTTCAGACCCAAAGTGTCACCGTTTTGCACGCTACTCCGTTGAACAACGGAACACGACAATAACGTGGTGTTCCTCCGTGTCCTTTGCATCGTCATAGGCGTCTCAAATGTGCGTACGCGTGTGAGGAGTTGGTTTTAATATCCATTTGATAACATTGACCTTTGTGCACCGCAAAATCGTCAGGGCCGCCCCAATGTTTACCCCTTCAAATAATCTTTTTGGGTGCCATTGTACAACATGTCGACACGGGACTACCCACAATCACTCCGGCATCGCATGGTAGCGCTATGAGAGTTGACACTCCACGGTACTTGGCTCCGCACCATTGTTCAATTACCGGCTCAATCCACACTCGTGACAATTCTTTCGTCGGGCAAAATTCACGAAACCGCAACTGCACCTCCAATCGCCGGGCTCCATGCCGTCCGCAGCCAATTCCTGGGACCCCGGCCGTTGTGCCCCACACTCATAGCAACGTTTGCGTCGCGCAAAATTGACACAACCACAACCACACTTCCAATCGCCCGGCACCATTTCGTCTTCGATGATTTCCTTTGCGGCGCCGGGCGGCGGCAAACCGCATGCATAACACTTCTTTCGCCGTGCATAATTGATACAACCACAACTACACTTCCAATCACCAGGTAGCATCTTATTTGCACCAATCTCTTTGGGTGGGAATTTCCGTAGTGCACTGCATCGGGCGCAATTCTTGGGTGCCCCATAATTGACATAGCCACATTTGCATTTCCAATCGCCCGGCAACATTTCGATTTCGAGCTCCATCGGCCGTTCCAAGTCACATGCAAAGCACTTTCCTCGTCGCGCAAAATTAACACAACCACAAGTACACCTCCAATCCCCCCGCGACATCTCGTCTTCCGCGACTTCCTTAGCTTGGGGCTTTGGCCGTTCTCGACCACATCTATAACACCCCTTTCGGAACGCATAATTGATGTTTCCGCACGAACACCTCCAATCGCCAGGCAGCATCTCGGCACCCATCATGGCCTTTTCCCTTCGTGCATCTTCCACAATCGCACAAGAGGTTTCTATCCGCCCATCACCGCTACTTGCCGAATGTTCCCGCTCTTCACCACCAACCGCAAGCATGGCCACGGAAGTGAACAAGCATCTTGCACCAAAGATGGCAAATAGCACGGATGCAAGCCCCATCACCAAGATCCGTAACGGGATTGGTGCTTGCGGCAACGGATAGTATGTGACCGAAATGTGAGGAGCATCTTGTACTATTGCCACATCATTTGGAATGGGGAGGATCATTGGAAGCTTCTTTGAACGATCTACGGCCGTCGCCTTGCTTCTTTGCATGCTAGCAACCCGGGCCCACGGTGGTGTTCGCAAAGATGGGACTACCACATTCACCGAGTCCCTCCTTTTCCCATAAAGCAAAACGCAACAAACAAGTCCCATTGCACATAGTCCCAGGACCCCAAGGATACGCCGTTGTGAATGGATGTGCAAAGGTAGCGCAAGGTTCGGCCGAATATCCACAGAGCCACCAACGCTCAATCGGATGTGATGTAAGTGAACATGTGCCATAGTGTCTAAGATGGACCAAGTCACATTACACGCCGAGATCTGTTCTTATGACCTTTTTTTTCTAGGCAACTGAGAAGGCTATGTTTGTGGTGAGGACGCTTGAGCAACGACTTGATCCTTGTTATCGAAGAACGACGCATAATTGACGGTGTACACTCGACCGAATCACACAACCACCAAAGCACCAGCACACATTTCTATGGTTGCTAGAGTACGTGTATGTTATTTTCATTTTCTCGTCGGTGGCATGCACAACGGAACATTTTTTCTTGAGTCCCGAAGAGGCAACGACTGGCACATCGAAAGCATGTTTTTGCGAAGCCGATGGAACTAAGGAGACTCAAATTTGAAGGACGTGGATACATTTCATCTTTCAATGTCATTTGGTGGATGGTTTCACACACCCTTTGGCGAAACGGGCAAAGCAACTACAAGCCCACCAGGGACCCAAGCTCCTAGCGAAGACAAACATCCTCACACAAAAAGGGAGTGTTGCACATAAGACGAAGCTTTGGAAAGCGTATGTAGCAACATATAGACATGGTATTTTAATCTAAAGAATGACACACTTTCGAGGAGTGAAACATAAATCCTCCTCGACGGTTTGCAATTCTTTCAATCGTGGTCAGTTCCTCTGACGTAGCAGAATTCGTCGCATGCGCATATCTGGTTGGTGCCGGGTGAGAAGGGTATTTTTAGGGGAAAAGAGAATAATCATGGTCTCAGTTGTTGGCGGTCGTCCTGTTTCCTTAACCTTTTTATATGTTTTCTAAAACTTTTCGCACCCTTGCATCCGGTAATGTTGATTGAACGTAGCATGGGCAATCGGCGCTTTCTAATTATTTACTTTTTTCTGTGCTTATGAGTGCAAGCCAGATTTGTTTGCCTTCATGCTGGCGAGATCGTGCCTATTGGTGAGACCATCCATCCATGCATGAAGCCGGCATGACACACGCGTGATCGTCATCGTCTCGGGACAAGAAGCCATCTTGATCGGGTCAACATCTTCTTTGTGAGGGTGATGGTAGCTTCAAAACGGTCAGTCTCAACCTCAGACCACACATCGATATGCAACTTATTGCCGATCCTTGAGGGACCGACCTCGTTGATCCCGCCGGTGAACCGCAGCGGCAAAAACGTGTTCTGTTTTTTAATGTTCCCGCACCGGAGGTTGTATTTTAAATTCCGTTTTTTTATGCAAAGGCTTGCTGCCTTGCTGGATTTGTATCCCGCTTAAATTCCGTATTGTTTGTGTGGTTTGCAAAGCATATCTTGAGGAGAAACTTGAATCTTCGGCTCCGATGCGTCGTGAATTACCTCGAGTGTTGCATCCGTCCTGATTCAAGCACAGTGCTGCTGAAAGGCGGCCAACTACATCCATGCACACAACACACACTACACAAACCAATTGATTGTGTACACGCATGGCACCTGCGTGGCCAGTGATTGGGCCAATGTGCATTCTCGAGTTACACACGCCATGCACGCTGCACTTGCTCGTCGTAGGCGTTCAGCGTGCAAGGTATATTGCGAACTTCTGACTGTATTATGGCCTCCGTGTGCCACTGTTGAGAGTGCTCATGCCTTGTTACTTACCACCAAGCAACACCCGTGCACAAACGGCATATTGGACCCTTCCGTACACAATACTAACGATTTCGGGCACCCTCCCGAACACAACCGATATGTACGGCAACGTGTGTAACGGCGTGCACGGAAAGTGGGGTTGCATGTGTGTGTGGTACACGGGCTTGTGGGGCTTGTGGTATGTGCAACTAGCCGGGTGGGCATAATGTGTGGTGCACACTTGATCTAGTTTGAATTGATCTAGTTTGAATATTATGTGTGACTGTGCATAGAACGTGTGATGTGTGCGGTTGGAATCGTTTGCACGATATGTGTGGTGTGCGTAGTTCGTGTGGTTGGAATGTGTGTGCGGAGACTAGGTACTCGGGGGGGGGGGTGTAGGGGGTTTGGTCAAGGTCCGGTCCGCGATCCGCGACGCTCCTTTGTTGGGGGAGGGTGGGGAGCGTTGGCATGACGCTTGCATGGGGGGAGGGGGCCGATCCTCGATCCGTGGACCAAAAGGTCACTTTTTTTTCGTACTGTGCAAATTTTGTCAGGTTTTTTTTATACTACGTTGTGCTTTTTTTTCGCTTTGCTTTGGCTTGCCACCCCACTTTGTTGCTCACCACCGGGTGCCCTTTGCCTTTTTTCTAGAGTGGCTGAACATTTTTTTGAATAGCGTTGCTTTACGTTGTGTTTGAATGCCACACCACATCACCGTGCGTTTTTTTTTGAAAGAGCGAAAGATGGGTTGATCGCTGGGTGCGCTCTCTGGACCGTACACAAGATGGGTTGATCACCAAACATGCTTAATTATCATGAAAATTGATCGTTCCGGTGATGGAATTGGGGTTTGGAGGGGTTCGAATTTTCACTACATTCAGGGGGGGGAGGGGGTTTGGAAGGGGTCGGATCCTCGATCCGCGAGCGCCGAGTGCCGTATGGTACGTGTGGGGTTCTTGAGGTTGAGCTTCCCCTTCAAATCTCCGGTGCAGAATATCCCTCAAAATGGGCCAAAGTATACCCAAGAATACCTACACTTGGGAAGAGGTATGTTTTATGACGCCTCTAAGTACTTGCTCAACTTGGATTGGGCTTCCGCAACAATTTACTAAAGTTCTCACGGCGACTAACATTGAGGTTGCTTGATTGTAGCCCTAAGCAGGGATTAATTAGTGCGGAAGATTGCAAGGCTCGGCCGAACAATCACGATACGCACGCGCAACAAGTGCCCCTTAAAAATGACAACCTCGTGTGGACTGGTTCACGGGATTGTTGAAGGGAAAGGGTGAAAGGTGAATTTGCTCCCTTTGAGTAGTTGTGTAATTAATCTTGGTTGGTTGTCCTTTTCGCCAGAAAAAGGAGCACTAGATCCCCAACGTTGTGGCACCCGTGGATCCGCCGTCGCTATTGTGGGTGTCGTTTTGAACTCATTGTTGTACACCGTAGGTGAGAACACACACCACAAGAGACGATTGTTGGATTGTGGCTAATGGGCTTGTATTTGATGTGACCGAATTCTTGCCGTTGCACCCTGTGGGTGAAAGCAGCATTTTAAAGCGTGCTGGAGGCGATGCCACAAGAGACTACAATTTTCACTCAGCTAGCAGTCGGCATTCCGTGTGGAAAAAGGTATGCGTTGATGTAACTTTTATGCTTCGTTTGGCTGAACAAATTTCTTTGGTCACCCTCGTTGGGTTTGTTCGCTTGCCACTTCAACCGCGGGCTGAGGCTCACGGAGAAAAATTTACATACCTACATGTCTACATTTTACTATAGTGGTCGACCATGCACATAGAAGCGCGTGGGAGGAAGGTGGACAAATCATGCTTTTCCAAACCATAGTCGTATATCTCTCTGGGACATCCGGTTCATGCCAACACGGAGCGTTTTCACATTTTTTCAGACTTTTCTCAACTTACGTACATTGTCTGCTCCCTGTTTCCGGGGGCTTTTCATGGGACTCAGGGGGTTGGTAACGGCCGCGGCTGCTTTGGCTTTGGCCACAGACTCCACAACGATGCGACTAATTTTGAAATAATGCAAGAACTGTGTCTTGCAAATTTGCCGACGCGACCCACGGTAGGGTACAAAGTACGTTGCCTGGTGCCCCCTTTTTCTGGTGTACTTCTGACGACCTGCGTGTTTCACATCTTGCTCCAAATCGACGTCGATGCAGGTTGCCAGAAATTCGTGTTGCGAAGCCTTGGTGGGGTGAATCTTTTTATCCCAAAACTGGGCTGCAAAAGCCGCGGCCTCAGTAGTGGATAAAATGTCGTGCTCTGTGTGGGCGCATGCAGGCTGCTGTGACCCACCGGTACGAGGCTTTTTGGCGCGCAAGTCAGGCCGCCGCGTCACCTGCACCCAAGTTTCACCCCCAGATCGCGCTCTTTTTCGCACCAAAGGTTTCAGTGGCGCATCAGGGGAAGCAACAGCACGTTGTGTGAATTTGTATGAAGACATGGTGGCTGCCTGTTAGCAAAAATAGGCAGCAGGCAACACAGGCACTGTCCAAAGCGGAGAAAAATCTCAAACATGTCGTTAGCACAGCATGCAAACCTGGGGTGTTCCGAATAGCCCTTTTCAAGGGCTTTCCGAATATGCCCCACATACCCCCCCCAACCGGACACTCAGCGGGCACAAATGAGACCACAAAGGCACCAACCCCTGAAAACGCTCCGTGTTGGCATGAAACCGCACGTCCCAGAGAGATATGCAAGGTACAAATGTTGTTTTGGAAGAAGGGGACTACGCGCAAAAGTACACCTCAAGCCGTTCAAGGCGGGTTCATCCAACATGATTAAAACACGCCACAACCACTAGCCACATTATGCGTATCCTTTGCAACGGAGGGGTACTTTTCACAAGCGGGTGAAACGCGTCATGATCCATGACCTCACATTCGCCCAAATGCACCTCGGCGTGTTGCTTGACGGGCGTGTCATGGGATGGGCGGTGACCCACCGACCACATTCTCGGACTTCTCGGACGAATGGGTTTCGCCGTTACGCACCTATTCAAACGATAGTTCTTACTTATATGAGGCAATCTTTTGAGTTCATTTTTCGTGGCAATTGTGCATGTCCCTTTTGTTCACCGGAGGGATATGGTAAACGAACGGATAGCGTGTCAAAATTACCCATGAATCCGTGATTTGGCGTTTGACCCATTGTTCATCGTGCTTTGGGCATCACCTCACCCCATTTGAAGATAAGGGTGTTGGGGTTGAGTACCGCTCGTGTAATGTGACCCTTATCGTGCAACGGCATAACAATCGCCAGGCTCCAAGTGCATGTATGGCACGCCCTACCCGCTTGCACGTACCACAAAGTCATCCTCAATACGATAGAAAAAAATTACTCGTCTCCGAGGTGTCAACTCAACAATGCAAAAATCAACAAAATCCGATGATACATTTATACGCAATCTCGACATCCACACAAGGGGCAATCAACACGTCTACACGAAATGTTGCTTAAATGTGACCACCACCTTAGACACAAAGTCACACATGTGCCACCGTTAGCGTTGCCGTTCTACACAATGCGATGTACAACTACAGTGGAACAGGCAAACGGAAATTCGTCGTGGTATGTATCTGGGGATGGTATGTGTTTTCTTCATGGCATTTGTGGCCGTGGGTACCTTGTTTTCGGGTTCGTGTAGTATGAGTGGGGTGTGGTTGGGGGAAAATGTGCCAAGGGATGAGTCGAACCATGTTGTTGTCTGGAATGGGATGAGGACTATCCAATATATTGGGTTTTGGAGGTATTGGGTTTGGAGTGTAGAATGTCATTAAGAGTCATTTTGAGTGTGGTTCTACGGATCTTGAACGCTATTGGTATTTGTGCTTGGTGCTCGCGGTATGTGGAATCATCCCTAAAGAGGTCAAAGAGGCAACAAAACACAAAGCAAGGGCGGAAAGTCGCACAAAACAAGACCCCCGCCCGCACTAATTTTGCCCGCGCCCGCACTAATTTTGTCTCCATGGCGGATGATCATGGCGATTGCATTTGCGTACACTCTTCATTCGACGCCATCTTCATCTACTGCCGAACCCATCCACCCTTCATCTGCTCCTCAAAATCGTCATCGTTGATATCATTATGCTGATGCTTTCATTTACGGTTGTCTCCATCAAAGAACGGTCAATCATGCCTTCAATCGAGGCTATTTTCTACCAAACTCATCAATCATGAACCCTAGTCTATAAAGCCCCACATAGGAAGTTAGACTATTTCCTAGCCGTATTTTGGCTCATTTTTTTGTGCTATTCGCGAAACGTGAAACTTGGCCTGTCAACCGACGCACAAGGTAAATACAGCAAAGGTGAGTTGTGATTTGCGGTGCAAAGTGCTTGGTGTGCAACGCAAAGTGCAACGTTTGGAGTGCTATGCCATTGGAGCAAGGTAATTTTCAACACCTGGTTATACATACGGTTATACATACCCGCCGACCGCCTGTGCATTTGGGGTGCGCGAACTAGCCAGCCGGCCAGCCAACCGGAGGGGGGCAGGGGGCTAAAGAGCAAATGCTACCACACACCAACCCTCAAGGACCCGACAATGTGGTGCCAACACGCATCGGCCGAAGTGCGACCAAAAGTGGCGCATTCTCGAGGAGTGTCTGTAGATCGAGCACTTCAAAACCATCTCATCATCTTTTGCTTTTCTGGGGGGAAGCTTTCAGGCGGCACCGTCGATGCATTTGGGCACAAAGATTGGAGGCGAGGATCACGATTTTTTCCCGCTTCGCACCGCCCCTTAAGGACAACCCTATGGACCGCGTTAACCGGCAACCGCTGGTGGTTACTAGCCAATTTTTCGTCTACACCACATGCGATGCGGTGGAGGCATGTTCTATGCAACGGGCAAGGTGTCTGTTCGGAGCATGAGGTCTGTTTTTGCTACCTCTTGGTCAATTGCATGCAATGAATTTCTCTGGTGTAGTCCACTCTGCCTTTGCACAGTACTGCATCGGTAGATTGGCAACGCCGGGATGTTGTTGCCCGCCGAGAGCCGTCACCCAGGACGTGGAGTGGATGCCGCCGGCACGAGTGGACAAGGAGGAGTTCAACACCAACACGGCGGAGGTGTGCACTGCCTGCGCTTGCAATTCGGAATTGTGGAGATGTGGTCCCTAGTGAATCGCTGAAGAAAAAAAAAGCGTTCTCGTGGTGGTCAAATCAAATTTCCTTCACTCGCATTTGCTAGTTGGTGCGACACGTTGGTTCACAATGTCGGAGGCATGACCGGCGCCTAATGCCATGCTGCATGCCTAATGCCAAGCACAAGCGGTGCTACAAAACCGGGCCTGCCATGCGCAACACATTCCCCTGCGGGCGCTTGGGTGCCGGGGCTGGATGGTCAATCACAGTTTTCCAATGGAAGGAGCACGCACGCCGGGTCTCAACCCTGTTTACACGTGGATCGCTGCACCCATCCATGATTTGCGTGTTTTCTCGTTGGAAATCTGGATGTCGACTCTTGCCCTCGGCGAATCCACCTCGGATTTTGGTCTGGCGTGTTCGGAGTTGAATGCAGCAACAAACGGTTGAGGCTGCGGGTGCTGTCTCAATGGACGTCGCATGTTCCATCTTGCAGAACACCAAGCCGCGCTCACCCCCCAGTTCCTCTGACAAGCAGTGTGCCGTCCCAGCAGACGAATGTCCCCAATTGCAGCAGACTGACCGATCATCGTCGGCTGTTCACCTCCCAAACCGCAGCACCCCGAGCGAGGACACCGCAACAGCCAGTGCCCCCACAGACTGCAAGATCCCTTTGGACGGTGCACCCACAGACGGTGCACTAGCAGCGAGCCCCCGCACGTGCAGCACAGCCGCAGGCAGCCCCCGCACGTGCAGCACAGCCGCAGGCAGCCCCCGCACGTGCAGCACAGCCGCAGGCAGCCCCCGCACAGGCAGCACAGCCGCAGGCAGCCCTCGCACGGGCAGCACAGCCGCAGGCAGTGCACGCGCTCGCGGAAAGGTCCGCCACCAGCCGCGTAGCCCACAGCACGCCGGGGGCTGTGGGACGGAACACCCCAGCAGGGGCTTGAGAGCCGGGGAGGTGCTGTGGGCGTTGGCATTCTAGGTCTAGAATACGTGGCATGAACCACCACGGTCCCGCGGGACAAGGTGATCGCGCCCCTGTGGTTTGTGCAGCACGTGTGGTGGCCCTTTGCAGTCGCGTGACTGCCGCGACAAGCATGTCGAAGAGCGGTTCGTTGCGTTGCGGGTCTAACGGCAGTCGGGCCACTCACATCCCCCGGTGGGGGGGGGTCCCCACCGCACACGGCATCCGCCAGCGAATCCCAATGCATCGTCCTTGTTGCCGGATGCCGAGCCACAGGCGACGTGTGGTGTTGGGCGTTGACGTGTGGCGCGCGGGTGCTGTGGGTTATTGTGTGTTTGTGTGTGTGTGTCGCTCTCCGTGCACCTCGCGCACATTGTGCCTGAGGAGGTGCCTGTGTGTCTGGTGGGACCTGGTTCAGGGCGGTTTCACGCATGTTCGGGACCGCCGCCCTGCTCTCAGGGCCGTCCCAGTGCGCTCCTTGAAGTGGAAGTGACCCGTTTCTCGACTGGAAGTCGACAGAAAGGGCGCTTCCGAAGTCTTTCCCAACCGTGAATCGGCATCCAGTCAAAACGTTGTGGATGGCGGCGTTGCGTTGCATCCGCAATTCCTGTGGAGACTCTCCGGTTCCGGTTCCATTTTCTTGCCACGCACCCTGGCATTCCGAGCAGTCGAGCCTGTCAAACGGTGAGGAAAGGGTGGGCGCCAGGCTGTCAAAGACGCAGACCTTCACGGGCGCTGAGTTCGGATCCGCTGCGAAAGGGCGCACAGGACATCCAGGGCATGATTCACACCGCATGCCCGCGCTTTAAAACCCTGGGCTGGCTCGTCAACACCCACATGATCTGCTGCTTCCGCCCTTCCCCCCACCTCGCCTCCCTGGAATCTACTCTCTGCACATCCGTGTTCCTTCTGTTTGGATTTCCACTATGGCACAGTCCGCCGCTGCAGGCACCATCGCCTCGGTGCAGACAACCAGTTCCATGGGAGCCCGCTGTTCGCAAATTTTCGCCCACCCCTCCCCCACAATATGGGGGCCGGAGGGCCTGGAGGGGGGGGGAGGGGGGGTTGGGAGGGGTCGGACTGCCGGGGCGGGTTGGTGGGGGTGGATCAGGGGGGGGGGGGTAACGGCACGTGGACGACAATGCCGGACTGGCGCAGCTGGTCGTCCTCCGATTGGGGCCTTCCATGGGGATCATCCACCCCGATGTGGTTGATGCCCCCAACGGGGGACAAGAAGGTGGCTGATCCTGTCGCTCGTGGATGGCTGGAGGGCAATGTCACACACACTCTTTCTCTCACACTCTCCGTCTCTCTCTCTCTCTCTCGTGCGCGCTCTCTCTCCCTCGTGCGCGCGCGCGCGCTCTCTCTCTCTCTCTCTCTCTGTTTCCAGCTCCCGAACATGGATCCTTCCAGAAAACCTGCCAAGACTTGTGCCTCGTGCCAGGACTTCAAAACCCTATTGGCAGTTCGTGCGTCAGCGAAAGCACTACAGGGCACAGCACGGTTGTGACCTGGTTGACTGATTGCCTTCTGTTGTCCCCTCCCTATCCCTTCCCTATCCCCTCTCCTGGAGGCTAAATGTTTGAAGCTAATACAATATTTCGCTTGGTTGCGCTGGTGTACCACACTTGCTTCTCCCGGGGGGACTGACTGTGCTGCTTGACGTGTCTGTTGCCTGTACTGCAGGTGCCGCGCCAAAGGGCCAGTCCCTACGGAGCTGCACGCTGGCCGGGATATGGTGCGTGTCTCTGCTGCCTCACCGGATGCTCCACGTCTCACATGTTTGCGTCGTTGTTGTGGGCCTCACGAGCAGTTTTGCCGCATTGCCGCAGTGCCTGTGGCCCTCAGGGTGGGTGCTGGCTTGCTCGCAACGTGTGTGTCTGTGTGCGTGCGCGAGCGAATTTGTGGCCTGCATATTCTCTTGGTTCCTTCGAGTCCAAGCCGTGTTGTGACGGCCGATATCAGACTCAGCTCATCGTCGCTACGTGTCAGATCCGCTACCGCACTTCTTTGTGGGATCATTGTAGAACGGGACAGTTTCTGAGCCTTGATCCCAAGAAGTCATCTCGAGCAGCATCCAGTGAGCAGGCTACGCCAGCTCTGCCCCCCCGCCCCCCAAAATCCAAGCCTCCCGACGAGGTTCGCTACATTGGGCTTTGCCCCGAGTTGCTCATTACACGCGTGAGGGGCAAATTAGGAACGTGCGACATTTAGAACGGCGAAATTTGGTGCGGAGAAAATTTGATACCAGGTTTTAACAACCACTGCAAAGTTTGGTACCAAATTCCCACACTATGGCACAGGAAGAAGCATAGACCGTGAATGGTGGTGGTCATTTCCTGCGGCCTTTGGTTGGTTGCGGTTGTTTCTCGGAGGGTTCTAGATGTTGCTGGGATGGTTGCTCTTACTTCCTGGAGGCGTCTGGATGCTTGTTGTTGCGCACAATGGAAATGTGCATGCCAAGAGCGCTGAAAATGATACCCAGAAAAATATCCTCGGACCTTCAAATACCATGCCATAATTTGGCACACTTTTGTCGTGCCAAATTTCGCCATTCCAAATTTCGTTTGTTCCCAAACTTCCCCTCCCCAGTACGTGTGTGACCCCCCCCCACTCATGTGTACGTGCATGTGTGTGTTCGTGTGTGTGTGTGTTTCCCCATTTTGTCCATGTCATTGTGCAATCCCCATTTGAGGGGCTGTGGGTGTCGTGGGATGCCCACACCACGTGCATGCGTAGGTGACTGGGGCGATCCGGCGGCGGCACATTAGCAGTGTGGTGAGGGTACGAGGGCACATCGCCTCTCTGTGTCTGTCATCACTGGCCCTCCTGTTCGGTCTGCTCCCGTTGCTGTTGCCCGCCTTCGCGCCTTTCCCTCACAGGAAGCCGCTTCTGCCTCATCCCCGCGCGACTGCTCTTTTCTTCATTTTAGGCTGCAGGCACTGACGAGAGTTCAGACCCTCGGTACAACACGCTTCTCCAGAAGCTTTACACATCTTTGCATCCGTGTTCGTGCGTATGCGTGTGCTTTACCACCCCCCCCCCCCTTCCCCTGGGTCCCGCGTTGCAGACGGCTTTGACCTTCCGTTCCAGTGCACTGAGATTCCCCCTCGCGAGAAGTCCACAACGTTATGGAGCTCGGCTTGCTCGTGGGGTCTCCGCTGCGTGCGTGCGTGTGTGCGCGCGCTGTGCTGTCCGTGCCACAATCTGGTGGCTTCAAGTTCATGCCTTTGGAAGGGACAGTGGAACGCCTTTGGCGGATCCCAGTGCCTGTTTCCCCGGTCGATGTAACAGGGACCTGGAAGTCAGATATTGATTGGCTGCAGGTGTTTCTCATGGGTGCATTGTGCTGTGCCGGTCGATGTAACAGGGACCTGGAAGTCAGATATTGATTGGCTGCAGGTGTTTCTCATGGGTGCATTGTGCTGTGCCGGTCGATGTAACAGGGACCTGGAAGTCAGATATTGATTGGCTGCAGGTGTTTCTCATGGGTGCATTGTGCTGTGCCGGTCGATGTAACAGGGACCTGGAAGTCAGATATTGATTGGCTGCAGGTGTTTCTCATGGGTGCATTGTGCTGTGCCGGTCGATGTAACAGGGACCTGGAAGTCAGATATTGATTGGCTGCAGGTGTTTCTCATGGGTGCATTGTGCTGTGCCGGTCGATGTAACAGGGACCTGGAAGTCAGATATTGATTGGCTGCAGGTGTTTCTCATGGGTGCATTGTGCTGTGCATGCCGTTCATGCATCCATGGCGATGCACTTTGCCATGCCTACGACCCCTCTTGCCCCAAGACAAGATCGACGTTGGAGATGGATTGCTTTCGTCCCCGAAGTCCGTGTCGCTGAGCACGTTTGTTGTGGCCAACTGGCAGGCCCCGGGTGGTTGCCTTACTGCGATCCCAACAAGCATTTGTGTTGTGCAGGCTGGCGTATGTGACGCTGTACGGTGCGTTTTCATACGAAGTGCGGAGAACCGGCCGTGTCCTTTGCCATACGAGCACAACCTGTTTTTTTGCCAAACACATGTCACATGGTGCGTGTCGTGCAGACATTGAACAGTTGCGCCAAGGCATGGCTGGCAGCACGCGGGTTCACGGCTGCAACAGACTTCTACGAGACGGCCTTCCTGCCCTCCCACCCCCCCTCAGCATCGGCAAGTACCAAAAGCATGTTTGGTATGTGGTCGAGGCTTGCGCATGTATACCCGGGCTGTAGCGCGTCCGGCTTGTAAACCCCCCCCCCCTTGCACAGGAGTCGCCTTTGCATATCCCGCGAGGGGCGTGAGGGAACCGTCATTTTGACTTTTCTTTTCAATGGGAACAAGAATGCTGTTTGTGTGTGTGAGTACTGCTTGTGCGCTGCGCTGCAAGTGCCCTGTCTGTCCGCAAGGCAATCCATTGTTCCATGTGTCGTGCAGGGCACTTGGTTTTTTGCGCAATATCAGCCATGGACGTTGAACCCAATGACATGTTTCCGGGGGGTTCAAATGTCCAATTTGGGCGCTTTTTGGGAAAATGTTTTCGGAAATTTTATGAAACTTTTTGAAAAAAAGTTTCCGAAAATTTTTTCAAAAAACTTCCAAAAACACGATGGCTTCAGTGGTGATTCATCCACACATAGCCATGAATATTGAACCCAATGACATGTTTCCGGTGGGTTCATATGTCCAATTTGTCCAATTTGAGCGCTTCTTTGGAAAATTCGTGGGAAAATTTTCAAAAAACGTTTAGAGAAATTTTCAAATTTTTTTTCCAAAAAACACGATGGCTCCCGTGGTGGTTCATCCACCTCTACCGATTCTGACGTGCAGCCTCTGAGCAGTACGGACAGTGGCTTGCCAAGTGGTGCCGAAGTCAGTGATAGTGATTTTGAGGTTGTGTGGGCAAAGAGTGCATATGGGGTATGGGGCCTGGCAAATGTTTGAGATGGGTAAGATGTGTTTTACACAAGATATCCCTGAACAGGGCTGCCACAAGGTTGCATCCTTTTGAAGCCGATCAAACCTGCTGCCAGGCGTCGTGCTAAACGGCCTTCTGCCAACTAGCCTGCACCCGAACCTGCAGCAGGTGAGCCCATTCCTGTGGCACCCCGGTGAAGTATTCCAAGCAAAAAAAAAGTGGTACTGAGGCTATTCAGCAGTAGAGTTTTCTGATCATTGCCATGTGTACGGTTTGCCCCTGTAATGCATCCTTAGTTATAGGCACGTGGGTGGAGGATAAAGCAGCACACATAGACAGCAATACACGCATCCATCGGCACAATATCAAGTGGATGGGTCTGTCTGTCTGCTTTTTCTGTGCGTAGCACACCGCTGTTATTTGCTCCGCCTTCCAGTTTGTCCTTTGCTCCGGTAGCACACCGGGATGCCTTCGGGCGTGGCAGTTCCCGCTGCATTTCCTGGTATCAGATACAGCTCATCCTCACTGCGTGTGATGTCCGCCACCACACCGTCTTGTGGGACAATCGTAGCACTGCACAGCTCTAATCCTCGATTCCGAGAGATTTGTCGAGTGCCTTCTGATGAGCAAGCTCCGGCAGCTCATCATGGCTTGACCCGCAAAAACAAGGGATGTGTCCGACTGTCTGAACGTCTTTTTTCCCCCCGGAAGGACGCCTCAGGCCTAACTGCCCCATGAGGACTGAGACAACCCTTGCACCCCCCCTCCCCCACGCCACCCACGGCTACCCGGGCTACAGCGGGCTGGGGACCACCGACCCTCAGCCCGAGAGCAGGACCGTCGGGACCTGCCTGACCTAAGGTGCACGGAGCACACTCCACTGGCAAGCCCACGAGCAAAGTGGCAGGAACTGCTGTGCCGTCACAGCCGTCACGACGTCGCTGATGTGCAACACCTCGAAGAACTTCCGCAGCACTTTTGGTGCTTTGTTGTTCACAGTCTCCATCGTGTGTCTCTGTGTTGACCACCACCTGTTTCAGAGATGCAACGTTTGTGTTGCGCACGCGTGTGTGGCAGGGGTTGTGTCTTATGCGGGCCTCACGCACAGGCGCACAGACATGCGTGTGTGCAAGGGCGGGCCTCCATATGACGCGCAGGCCCTGGGGCTGCACCACTGGCCCACAACCGGATGGATCTCGGACTTCCTGTGGGCCTTCTGAGGGCAGGGTCGTCCCGCACGTGTGCTGCCGGGACTGCACCATTCTGTAGCTCGGAGTGGCAACAATCAGGGGGATAGCCCCCGAGCTGATGCCCGGCGAGGCTGATGGCCCTTCCTGCATGCATGCCAAAGCCTCATCCCGTTGTCGCTGTCTGCACCTTCCTTTCCGTCTGCACTGGTGGGAATGGGGTTGCAGACTGCTTTGCATGGTTGAGAGCATACGTGGAAGGTTGCAGAGCAGAGAGGACGACGGCAGTTTGGTTGGGTGTGCAGGTCTTACTCAAGATAAAGAGATTGTAGGTACCTCCCACGCCCTTTGGGCTGTGTGATGGGCTTACACAGCATGCTTCCGCAATTACATCTCCCAGTGCATTCCATGCTTAGTTCCTGGGACTTTGCTGAAGCCTGGCAACACAGAGGTGTGGAGCTTTGCCCCAGATTGGCTCTTGCTGAGCCCCAATTCTTCACAAATCTGGGTTAGCATGCTCCGAACCCCATTGTCCCCTCCCATGTCCAAGCCCATGCGTCTACTGCGAGTGTTTGCCGGAGTGATCCCATTGTCCCCTCCCATGTCCAAGCCCATGCGTGCCATATATGTTTTGCTTGGCACCCGCACTGCGCTCATCCTGTGCCATTCGACTGGTATTTGAAGCCCTTCACCAAAGGAACTGTTCCATTTTCCAGCAATCTGCAGGTCTCTGTAGTTGCTGCTGTGCAAGTGACCTTTTTCCCCGACCTTAAATGCAGGCTTCTCTGCAACTGCCGCTGCTTCTTTGTGTCGTGCGTCAGCACCTCAATTCAAGTTCCTTTCCACTTGAAGTTTGTCGTCCAAACCGCATTTGACAGATCCCTGCCGCCCCTTCTCCTTTCTTCTGCTGCCCTTCCATCCGTTTTGGTTTTTGTCAACCTTCTTGTGGGCTATTGTGTTGTTGGCCTTGAAGAGATTGTGATTGAACGCGGGGTCAAAAGGCTGCTGGTGCGACCTGTGGCGCAGGGCGGGTCCTGGGACGGTTTGCGGGGTGGGCTTGGTCGTTCTGGGAACTCCAACAAACCCACGCAAAGGTCCTCGCTTTAAGGGCTGCTCCTCCTTCCCTCCATTTCCCAGCTCTGCAGTCACAGGGTTCACACGTGGTTCCTCCAAAGGGCCCCCCATCCGAAGAAAATTCGGTTCAAGGTGCCCCGCGTCTCACTCACAACAGCCTGCTGTTGACCTGAACAGGCACTCTCTCCAGCCTGCAGAAGGTTGGGGCTGTTCATACCGTTCAGTTTCAGACTCAGCTAATCCTCACTGGACAGCTCTGAACCTTGATCCCGAGAGGTTGTCTCGAGTACTGTGAAGTGAGCGGGCTACACCGGCTCATCTTAGTCCGAACCCCCCAAAAAATGTAAATCCCAAGTTTAACCCCCTCAACTTACGTTTTAGCACCCAGCCTGCTCCTCAGTGTGTGTGGGGGGGGTGGAGGGGGGGAAGGTGTCCGCGGGGCGCCGGGAGTCACCGAGCCTCCCCAATGGATTGCATTTGCTTTGGACCCTCTGCTTGCTCTGTCTTGGTGGCCACAGGCGAGAGACCACGGAGACGGGCCTCCGCAGGGTGAGGGCAGGGTCCTCCCCACACTAAACCATGTAAGTCCCTTTGGGATTGACCAAATATGGCTTAGCCAGGGCAAAGAGCGAACCTCCGGGTGAGAAGGTGGCGCGATGTTGTAACACGAGGCTCCGGCCTGTCGAAGTGAACCGCCGAACATTGCTGCACATGCGTACCAGGACGTGCATGTGTGGAGCGCTTTGTGACCTGCGTGCTCCCCCCACCCCCAAAAGGTTCGTGTACCTAAACTCCCCAAATGAAACCCCCCGGGGGAGGGGGGGGGGGGTCATTTGGGCCTGCCGTCATGTGGAACCTCGATCTCCCTGGGGGTTGCGGGGGCGCCCGGATGGGTCGGGCTGGAGTGATTGGGGGTGAGTTACTCTCCGAGTGCTTGGCCCAGCCCAGTGGGCGCCGTTAGTCAGGACTTCGGAGGCTGGAAGAACAGAGGAAGCGGGGGCAATGGGGGTGCCGCCTGCGCCGGTGCGCGCGGTGCACACAGTGCACCAGGGAATGTGCGTTTGGCTGCGTGCATGCGCCCTGATCCACATGTTCGCTGCAAGTCACCACGTCGCTCCGTTTATCAGGCCTGGGGCTGTGTACTGCAGCGTGGCAGAACCCCCTGGATACTTGATTGACGCAGTGTGCGCGGTGCGCGCGGTGCGTGGGCGGCACCCGTTTTGTCCAAAAGTATGGGTTGGGGTTGGGTTGGGGTCTAACACGCGGCGACAACCGTTGTCTTTCGGACCGCCTTGTTTGAGGGGGCCGGAACGCAGGAGGACGTGTTGGGAGCCGGTCGTAGTGGGAAAGAGGGCGGGTCATGGCGGCGAAGAGTTCTTCGTGCTCCTGACCATCCGTTTGCTTGGGACTGCAGCCCACTTCCGTTTGGTTTGACTGTGATCTGCAGCCTAACGCTGCGGTAAAGAGGCCCCTCGGCAACTACTTGCCCGGGGATCGCACGGTGAGGCATGCATTGCGGATGGCCGCAATCAAGGGGCCGGGGAGCAAACCTGAGGTGGCTGGAACGGGCGCCCCTCGCTCTGGTGGCAAGACGGTAACCCTCATCCAAGGACAGCACAGCAGGGACAGCACACAGCATTCGTGACGGCGCCTGGCGGCGCGTTGCTGGACACCACGAACCCAGGTTTCCCCAGAAACCCCAGTTTGGCGCCACTGCCTCTCTTCTACACAGTGTACAGTATACTTGCTTGTATATACGGGCGGGGCCGCGCGCTCCCGCCCGTCAGATGGTTGTTCGACTTGTACTGTGCCTGTGTCTTGAGGGAGCGGGATCCGGGGAACCAGCCAAACAATGTGTGTGGCGGCTTCGCCGTGTTGAGACCTGGAGTACTGTATAAGGATGCCAGAGTGGTTCTGGAGGGTGGCAACCATCGCTGCTTTATGGCCAAGGGCAATCGAGTTGGAAGGCGCTGGAGTGGGCTCGCTCCATTGACATCCATTGGCCCAAGCCAATGGGCAAAGTCTTCTTGGGTACGCGAGAGTGGGACACTAGTGAGAGTGGGACGTGAGAGTAAGGGTGCCGATTCTGCCCCTTGCCAGTCTCTCCCACGCCGGCGCCGGCATGCCTCGCATTCAGTCATTTCCGTGATGCCGGTGTGTGGAGCTGCCGGGCATGGCCCGGGGATGGGTCCCAGACCCTGCACAGTCACATGGAACCGTGCTGTATGGCATGATGCAGGTCCAGACCGCGCCCTAACTATGGTGGGTGGTGGGTGCCTTTGCGGGTCATGGGCAAGCTTCCTGTGAAGAAACGTAACCGTTGATGAGGAGGGAGCCTCTTGTCATACAGGACAGATGCCTCTTTCTCCAATATGGCTCCTCGCCTGTGAAGGTCGTGGCGAATGACCAGCATCTAACCCATGGACTATCGCTCCTTAAAATGATTTCCTTCCTCCCTTCAGTCATTTCCATGACAGCGAAGGTTCGAGGATGCTCACCACCACCGATGGCGGGGGGGCCAGGAGAATGGGCATAAGCCGGCTCACCCTTTCCCCCAAGGTGCCTCAAACAACCACACCGCCACCTAAGCTAGAGAACCCATGTACCAGCAGGTGATATGCATGTGCATGCTACGCCACAGGCTCATATGGCTTGATGCCTGCACAGAACCACTTCATGCACTGTATTGCCACAGTGCCGAAGCCACCACTAGGACATACAGGACACACACCCAGACAGCGATCAGCGAATACCGTCAACATTTGAGGTCTCGCGCACCGGTGCACTGGAGTTGTCAGCGGGACACCTTCTCTTTTTTGGTCACGACGCTGACTCTTCCGCACGGTGCAAAAATGGTCAGGACCCTTGATGTGGCCCGGAAACAGGTCAAACGCAGCCATATGTGCAGGTGAGTGACCTCGCCGGAAGCGCAGGCCCCTTTGTGTGCGTCAGGGTGCATTTTCCTGTTTTACGTAGACTTTTCTCAGCCGTGCATTACGTCCATTTCAATTTTGGGAAGTCCGCAAGGGCGTGGCAGTCGTTCCGCTGCATACACCGGTGACAGATTTCAAGGTCCTGACAGACGTTCCACCACCCTGAGCGGCTTGTGGAACCCCACACGGGATAACCTGTGTTGTACCATACCTGCCACTAAGGTCCAGTCACCCTGTCCGTGCACTTCCGAGACACACGTAAGTCTGAGAACAACAACAAACACAACCACATCACCATGCAAGCCGGGCGGGACAATCTGCAGGCGTCCCCCTGAGATGCGAACGGTGTCACCAGACCCACAGTTGTCATACTTTGCACACAGTTGAGCTTTCCATTACTGTTTGGTTCCCCCTTCTCGTCCCCTGTGCTTTGCACACCGCTGTGTTTCTCAATGTCCAGTCGTTTTGTGCTTCTGCTGAGCACGCTGGCATGCCTACGGGCGTGGCGGCTTCCCACTGTATCCCTTGGTACCGGATTCAGCCTGTTCCAATCTGTGAACCTTTAGTCCCACCGTTCCCAAGAGTACTGAGATAGCAAGAGCAAGGCATGCATTTTGGTATGGTTGAACTCAATCTGAGAATTAGGTTGGCAGGTTTTAAAAGTTTTGGCCATTAAGGTTTGTCACCAAGTGTAGATGGTCACCAAATGGCAACCTAGTGGTTGAGAAATTATTTTATGAGCATGCATTCATCTGTTTTTGTTTCACACCATTGAACCATTTTTGTGTCATTTTGAGTGAAAAACCTGGGGTATTTGCCATTATGGTTGTTGCCAAGTGTAGACGGGTACCAAATGACAATCTAATGGTTAAGAAATTATTTTACCCCTACCCCCCCTGTGTCTAGGAACCGCCTTGCGCAAGAACCACCCTCTGAGTCCGTGCTACTTTTTTTCCCCACAGAATTGGGTTTTTCATGGTTGTGGTGGATGCAGGACAGCTATTCAGGTACGCAGGACAACATTTCATGTGTGTTACATGGCAATGCATGCATTTGGAACGTGATTTGAGGCACGTCGGACCGAATTTGAGGTATTTGCAAGGACATGTTTGCTGTTGTACCACGTCTTCCATTCTTTGTTACTTCTGCGGTACCGGGGCTGCTCATAGCCATGTGCGAGAACCGGCCCCCAGTTCCGCGGCAGAACATTGCTGGTTCTTTGACACGGGGGGGGGGAATATGAACATGCATTCGCCTGTTTTTGTTCAGCCCATCCTCATTTCCCATCCTTGAGTCCAAAAGTATCTCGGGTGCCATTGGGTCAGTGGGCGTGGCCCACTTACCTCGATGCCTTTGCCCGCAGTGCATACTCGTCCCCTTGGTCGAGACCAGGAAAAAAATCAGAAGCCGCCCGGGACGATGGAAATGCTCACGATTACGGACCGGCACGGTCCACTGCGGTCGCAAATGTGTGGCAAACGGTGGAGAGACCTGGTCGGCAGGTCTGACCAGACGAGGCGGGGCAGGTCCCTTGCGCTGTGTGGGTCTGAAGGGTGGCCGAAGCGATGGACCGTCGACTGCTTGACACATGGATCTGCGGATTACGGGAAATGCAACCACCCAACAGTACACGCCCCCGTGACTTACCTCAGCATGTCCGGAAGGCCAAGTTTGTGAGTTCCGTAGCAGTCAGTGCGGGTGAAGTGCGTGAAGCACAGGAATATGCCGGAACCGTGTGCCTCGGTGGACTTTCCCTGTCAGTCAGGACAGGCCGACCGTAGCATTGTTGTTTTCGTCGCCTGTGTGATCGGACGCCCTCCCGTGTGCTCGAGCACCAGCCGGCAAGGACCAACTGGTACCCACTGGCCATGGCTGCAATGGACAGGCTGGATGTTTCTGTGTCCTGGAAGCGGCAGCATTCGACAGTTACTGAATTGGCCAATTCACAATAACATTCGGTTGTGCAAGAGAGTGAGATTTGAGGTGTCATTTTCCACACAACCTTTGGAACATTGTGGTTTGAACTCTGATCGGTGGAAGACTGATTCATGCCCCATCTGCAAAGAAGCAACCGCCAAGAGAACCATCGGAAGCACTGGCTGCCATGGGTACAAAATGGGGGGGGCGGGGCGCTGCGCCGTCGGGTGAACCCCAGGGCAAGTGTGCTCGAGCACTGTCTTTTTCAGTCTACAGTCTTTGTGCCTCGTGCACACTGGGAAGCCTACGGGCGTGGCACTCTCTCACTGCATAACCTATATGCACCCATGCTCGAGCAACATGGGCTGCATCAAGTGACATACTGTGACGAGTGGCAGACCTGAATTTTCCTGTGACAGCCACCTGTCCAATGAGACACCCCACATGCAGTTACCTCGTGCTGCGGATGAGAGTTCAGTGCCCCCATTTCCGGTCATGACCTGTATGGGTTACCTTAATGGGCCTGCGGCCTCCCACTGCACTTTGCGGATGCCAGGTCAAGGTGAACAGTCCCACCACCCAAGCAGACGCTTAACCCACACACGCAAAACCATTCATGCTGTATCCTGGGTCCCTCCCCACAGAGGGTGCAGGGCAGGGGGGCCCAGGCTTTGCCTAGCCACCAGAACCCATCTACCCCCCCTCTCCCTCTTGCGATGTTCCCGCCCTTCTGATTCCCCCGAAATGACCAGCACCAAAACAGCACAAACAATATTGAAAGAGCTCAACCAGAACCATCATGGTCCAGGCAGCACCCCCACAGACCACTGAAACTAAAACATCCCAACTGGCGCCATGTTCAGGCCTGGGGGGGGGGCTCTTTGAGAGGTATCTGAAGGCAACAGACTTCCCTCCAGAGCTGTGGAGAAGAATCCAATTGAGGTGTGTGCAACCCCAGGGCTGCAAATCCATTCGCAAGGAGGGGCAGTTTGGAATCGATCAGTGCATGATCTGCAGGAATCTGAGAGATGTGTTGAGGAGAGGAGAGGAGCAGGCTGTAAATATGGGCGTTTGCTTCAGAGACTGGGATGCTCAGTGTATCTGTTTTGCACAGAGAATGCTGTCAACAATGCCCCATGGGTTCTTTGACTCAATTGGGCTTCAACTGATCATAGCACGACCCCCACCCCACTTGTCCACCTCCCCTCCCTCATACTCCACCACACAACCTCAGCATCAGAGAGTCGCAACCAACTATCTTCCCTGGTTGAGGGGCCATCTGGCATTTCTGTGTCACGGCTTGCTACCTCACTGCTCTCTGGGCCACAACTTGCACCCTCAGCAGGGAAATTTCCACATGAAAGCCTGCCGCCATGGCTGCCACTGGGACCGCCACTATGACTGTCACTATCACTATCACTATCACTGCCAACCCCCCCCCCCCCCTCTGCCTTCAATGGTTTCATGGTCCGAAGCAATGGAAGAATTCATGCATTTGATGGAGGTCACCCCGAATGTATTGGTTGGGGACCCTGCCGTCACGGCAGTCCCCCAGTTTTGGTGGCTCCTGCTACGAAACCCAACACTTGCGCCGCAAGTCCTGCTGCCACTGACACTACTACCCCTGTGCAACGTGGTGAGCATGTTCTAGTTTTCAATTGGTCACAGCCACAGGCGGTGGATGTTGTGACCCATGTTTCTTTTGTTGTGCTATGCATTGCCATTGTGCACTCATTAGCTTGCATTATGCAAATATGCAAGTTTGCAGAATTCTTGTCAGGATGAACGCCAAAGTATGTTGCAGGTGTTGTCCTAAATCGTGGTTTCTTTGGGCTAGGGTTGTGTTGGATTTGTCTAAGTTATTCAGCAACCCATAGGCTACACATGATGGAATACCACTCCATAGGACGGGCTTCATAGGAGGGGTATACCCAGGTGAGAGCCATCCTGCTGCTGTGATATAGTTGTGCCGGTCCTGCAGCAAGCGATTGCCAACTTCAAGTCTATGTGAAAGCGCTTCTTACGTAAACCGTGTTTGGTGGTAGCAAAACTAGTTGGTCAAAAACATTGGGAAAACCCATTTTCCCTTTCGGGGTGCAAGTAGTCGACTGCAAAGCGCGCCAATAGTGTGCAAACGGGGCCTGGTGCCTTGGCCCCCCTCAAACTTGCACCACACCATGGGAGCACTGTGTACAGTGTTTCCCCATAAGACTAATATTGGCCCCCCCCCCTCCCGTGTCCGAACAACAGCACAGGTTGTTTCTGCAACTTTTGGAATCATGTCCATGGCAATCCAATGGGAAACAAGAATGCACCTGTCATGCAGCACGTTGGGAGATTTGGAATTGATGGCATATCCGATGTTTTGCCAAAAACATACGTTTTGTCCATAGTGTTTACTGTTTTTCTTGGCCCCCCCGGGTGCGCTTCCATTGGGTGAACACATAAATGTCTGAGACTATGGAACAAGACAAGAACCCGGTGGTGGACAATTCAGGACCCGACCCGGGGCTGGCCAAGTTCAGGATGTGGGTGCTTGGCCCATTCGAGACAATCCAGGGCCAACAGGAGTACCAAGAGAGGAGCGGCGAATGGTTGATTGAGGAGCAGGAGATAATTGTGGACCTGCAGGTGGGTGCAGATGTGGTGACCGACTTCGCGGGGCAGATTGGTGTCGGCCACCTGGACAAGAACACCTTCCTCATTGCGCTGCGCTGCTATGCGATCCGGAAGAGCCTGGTGCCTGACTACGTGAATAAAAGGTTTGTGCCTGATGAGACTCAGGGAACGGGGCAAGGCAATGCGGGAACAGAGATCACAAGACCACCATCACCGGCAGTCGGCGGTTTGGCGACGCATGAAGTGGCAGAGCTTGTACAACTCTTGGCGGCAACGAAACTGGAGAATGAAAGACTCAGAGCGGCGGCTATACCGAGACTGACGAAACAAGAACTGGAACGGATGCTGGCGGAGACACTGCCATATCAATGGATGCAGACCCTGGCGGTTGGACTGATGACGTACTCCAAGAAAGACCCACAGTGGGACGCCCATGAATTGTCAACAACGATATGGACGGTCGTGCATGAGGAGTTGAGAAACAAAAGGCAGGGACGAAATTCCCACATGCCAATACCGCAACAAGTGCAAGGTGCAGGAAATCCGGGAACACACGCAGCACCGGGGGCGCCGCTGGGCAGAGCGATCAACACTCCAGGAGGACAGCAGATCATGGGGACCCCGGTGGGGGGGGGCCAGTGTTTCGTCTGCGGCCAGATTGGGCACTGGGCCAGAAATTGCCCGCAGGCAGCACTGACAGGCACCCTGAACCAACCACACGTCCAGGCTAAAATATCACAGGTGGGGGACCAGACTGTGATGACCAGTAACAAGGGGTGGACCTTCGACCTGAATGGTCCGCCTCCCGCCAACTGCAGGCGCTGTGGGCAGCTCCACTGGGAGATGTTCCCATGTGGGGCACAGGGGAGGGTATCCCTGTTGCCACAGCCAGCGACACCGGTCGGACAGGCGGGGGTGGCGGGCGGACAACGGGAGGGCTCGGATGATGCCGTTCTCCGCATGGTACAGGACTTGCTGCAATCGCGGGCACTAGACCCGGGCCAACAGCAATGACAAGAGCTCAACGGAGTCGGGGCTGGACCGAAGGTGGCGCTGGGGCCGGACATGGGAGCCACGGTGGCCGAGACCTGGCAGGCCCACAATGTCGTCATGCACGCCAGGACAGAGGAGTGGGGAACAGTGGGTACGGCGATGGCGATCCGTGGAGTGGAGGCCAGCTCATCGGCGACGTACATGCAACATGTACGGATGGCGTTGCGAGGGTGCGGCACCGACGAACCACTGGCGGTGGCGATTCAACGGCGGTTCGCCGTACTGGCACTACGCAAACGAGGCTACTCGGCGGCAAACAACCTGGTGGCGGGGATACGAATGCTGGAGAAACTCAAACTCATACGGGCAACCGTCACAGAGTTACACCGGCTGCAACTCAGAGCAATCGGCAAGATGGCCAAGGCGGAAGACAGGCCCCGAGTATGGGCGACAGTGGCCGACTTTCAAACACTGGCAGAGAGGAGGGTGCAGTGGGCCTAGGCAAGGGTGTTCTTTGCCGTCGGGATGGCATTCACCATCTGCCTCAGGATATCCGACGTCGCACAACTACGATGGGGCTGGCTGGCACACAAGGGGTGGCTGGTGTTCTTCGACTACAAAGTGGCCAAGGAGATGTGTGCCCAGCCCATACCACCATTTTGGGAACGGTGGCGGAATTGGCTCTACACGCACAGGCGGCCACACCAGCACGACGAGAACATATTCATCCCGGGAGGACCCGATGCCCTACGGAAGTTACAGACTGAACTGTTCACAGGTACGGAGTGCGGCCTCTCGGGATGGCACCCGTGGAAACACATGGGGGCAGCATGCTTCAGGGCGCTGGGAGGATCCCTGCAGGCCTTGGCACTATGGGCCCGTTGGTAGACACCAAGGCAAGCTGCACGATACGCGGCACACCCACCGTCATGGAAGATGCCATCCAGAGTCCTCCTTCCATCACCAGTGGGTGACTCGGGGCACTTCACACGCGACTGTGAACGGACTTGGATGCCGGTCAAGGAGCTCTGGCATAGGGATGCATTCGCATGGGATCTTGGGAGAAAAAGGAACCAGACCCCTCCTACGGTCCACACGTTTGCCCGCCCTACCACTCCTCAGGAGCTGGACAGCGAGTCCGACGACGACGAAGACCTGGACGATCAGGATGGGGGATGCGACCAGGACAATCCAGATCATGAAGAACCCCGAAGAGAAGCGGAGAACCGGAGCTTGCAGGACGCCGCACAAAAGGAAACGGGACGAGATGCCGAACTTGTGCCTGGTACAGGACTTGAGCAAGGAGGTGAACCACGGGCGGACGAAGGAACGGCGGAACATGGAGCAAGACCCATCGAGATCATCGACGTGGACGAGTGGGCGGACGGCGAGAAGAAGATGGACGCCGACGGGGACAGTGGAAGAGCGGGCGCAGCGGAGGCCGCCACAGCTCCGGAGGGGACGGTGGCAAGTGGGGCGGACGCGGCCAGGCATGAACGGGAAGCAGTCGATCAGGCAACAAGCGAAGACCGGACCGGGGAGGACAGACGATGCGAGGATGCCGACGAAGTGCACATGGAGGCTGAGCCATGCCAAGAGATGGAGGTCAGCGCGGAGGGGTCTGGGGACGACTGCGGAACCGAAGGCAGCAGCGCCGGGGACGGAGACGCGTCAGGCCCAGGTACGCCGACATGCTCTACTGATTGCTCTGAGTCCCGATGGAGAATACATCAAGCCAGGAGGGGAGTATTGGGGAAGAGAACGACACGTGAGTACGAAGAGGAGGAGCAACGTGGGGCAAAGCGGGGACGCGGAGAGCCTTGCGCGGGAGACCAGCAGCTGGTGGCGATGCCCAACGGGACTGAAGCAGACGGGGCCCCACACTGGGGATGCCTGGTCACGGCGCCTCAGAGGGGCCATAGATTCCAGCTGTGGAGGCCTATGCCTCTGCAATACGAAACCGAGGAACAAGGACGAGATGGGGGTGGACATGGAGCAGCTGACGGAGGAAGTGGCGGAGCGGATGGCGCGGTAGTGGAGCAGACCGGAGACGATCAGTGGGCTGTTGCGAGATCTGACAGCCAGGGTGGGTCAGAGAGCCGGGATGGGCCCACAGCAGGAGGAGGCGGAACAGAATTTCACATCGGTGCTGCAGGCACGCCGGGACGACGAGACGGAGCCGTGGGACGTATCGCCGACAGGGGATGTCAGCCCCAAGCGCAACAAGGATGGCGACCAGAGTCGGGGCCAAGTGTCGGTGGAGACGGCGAGCAAAGGCCTTGGAGTAGCTGGCAGAGTGGACATCCCTGAGGAGATGTGGCTCAGGCACAGGCCGTGCAATTGGAGAGAGGCTCATGAGAACGCAGCGGTACAGAAAGCAAGCCGAGACCCGGCTTTGGCGGCGATGGTCCCGCGCATTCACGAGGACGGCATGCTGGACGAGATCACTGATGGGAGGCTGCCGAATGCCAAGGCGTTCACCAAACCGAAGTCCCAGGAGAAGGGGTCCCTAATCATAAACATGGTCCCGTTGAACAAGCGATGCCAGCGGCCGAGTACGCGACTGCAACTGCCCACACTTGAGGAGCTGGGAGACACGTTCCGAGAGGCGGCGGGCAAGGGTCGGTCGGGCCATCTGGATCTGCAAACTAGACGTGGCGAACATGTTCTGGTCATGCTGGATGCCGGAGCAGGAGAGGGGCACGATAAGAATCGGGGTCCAGGACAGGGTGTGGGGGTTCCACAGCCTGCCGTTCGGGTGGACACACAGTCCCTTGATGGCCACAGAACTGCTGAGAACGACGCTGCAGAAGTTCCACATGCCGGGGATACGACCGATACAATACGTCGACGACGTGCTGGTGTATGGATATGACAAGACGGAGGTAGGGGCCGCAGGATTACAACTACGGGAGCTGCTGGAGCGTGACGGCTGGATATGCAGCCCCAAGTCCCAGTTGGAGCCCACGAACACAATCGAGTGGATGGGGAAGAGCCTGGATGGAAGGCGTTGGACGGTCCAGTCCTCAGCGCCGTACATTGCCGGCATGGTGGCCTTGTGGCTGAAGCTGGCGACCAGGGGTTACAGCCAGAAGGACATGAGACGCATGCTGGGAAAACTGGCGTGGGCAGACAGGCCAGCCCGAGAAACAGGACCACATACGAGTGGGGCCATGGCGTGGATGATGTGGGGGCCCCAGAATGCGAGGTACACACCGCCGAAGGTACTGCGGGGACTGGCGGAAGCGCTGGCGACCGTAATGGGGCCCTGGTCGGCGCGAAGAACGACAGCAGCAGACGACATCGACATGTATGTGGATGCAGCAGAATACAGGAACACGTACCTGGTCGGTTTATGGTCTCAGGAGGCAGGAGCGCGAGTGTGGGAGTGCCCCAAGGCAGTACGGAACCAGCAAGCGGCGGAGCTGCAGGCAGTGGAGCGAGCGGTCAAGATGGCGGCGTACAGGAGAAGGCAGCAGGTGCATCTGGGGGCAGACAACCTCGCGGCCATATGGGCGGCGCTCAAGAGGAAGACAAAGATTCACCACCGAGATCGGGCCACGACGGTAAGGAGGATACAGCAAACACTACGCTGGTCGGGGATTGTGCTTAAGTTAAGCTATGTCCCGTCAAAGTGGAACCCGGCAGACGCCATCTCCAGAATTTTTAAGTGGGGGTCAGCTTTCCGGGCAACTGTGGAAGCCAGGGCGTGCGAGCTGGCCCTGCGCACTGTTTTGTACGCACCGTGCTCTATTATGGGGCAGACATCTTACAGAAGCTAGGGGGGGGGGGGTGACAGCCCTATACTATGTCAGCCACATGCCACAGACAGGGGCTCATGACAGCCTGAAATGCCAGATGATCCACGCAAACCACCACCAGTGTACTGCAGGTTGCGAGGTGAAGGTTGCATGGGAAGAGCTGTACATGGACTGTCCGGAGATGTTTGACAGTACGAGACAGATGGAGAATTGACTGTCGTGCAGGACAGGTGAGGGCAGGAATCACAAAACCGATGTTTTGCCAAAAACATACGTTTTGTCCATAGTGCTTACTGTTTTTCTTGGCCCACCCACCCACCCATTGGAGCGGGTCTGGTATTTATTTATAGCCGCCACCATACGGCAGTGCAGCCCATCAGTACAGCATGGGAAGAGCTGTACATGGACTGTCCGGAGATGTTTGACAGTACGAGACAGATGGAGAATTGACTGTCGTGTAGGACAGGTGAGGGCAGGAATCACAAAACGGACCTGTTTGAAGGAAGAAGGAGCGCAATCTTTGTGCAGATACCTTAGCGTGCCAGTCTGTTTGTGGGGTACAGAACCAACATGATGTAGTATCCATCCTCTTTGGAGGGTGCAGACCGCGTGGTGCGACGTCAACCCCGCGCGCACACAATATATGCTCACACTAAAAGTTGTTGAAACATGGCTAGTGTGCACTGTATGCAATGGTTGGGTGATGCTATTGGTGTGCATGGGCAAAACATGCTTTGGGGGCATTATCTAGGGGAAGTGGTGATGATGCATGCACAAAAGTTTCCTATTTCAACGTGTTTTTCCGGACAGATCACATGTCCATGAATTCCGAACTGTTGGAACCAGGCACTAGGCACTGGTGTCTTCTATCTTCGAGGCACTACCAACAAGCGTGTGCCTGCCTCATTGTCAAAGGCGGATTGTGTGGCAATCCAATATGAGTGGTATCCCCATTCCCAGCTGTATGTGGACTGCCCACTAGACCACTTGACCTTCCCCATCACACGTGCCGATTCTCCAATCGGCAACTGTGACAGCACCATGGCTCCCTTATTGGTTGTGAGAGCTGTGGCCCCATTTGTATCTCAAGCACAACGGCCTCCTTGGCGGGGGTGTGGGCAGCCGCAACCATCAACACAGGAGGGATGAGGTCTTTGGAATGGAGGAGACCGTTATTGCATGCAAACCCCTTAGGCCAGTGCGCCCGTGCCTACCTTCCGAAAGGGTGTACATTGCACTAAAGCGTTGTGTCCTCTGACGCGCACAGTGCGTTTTAGCACCCTTTTGCGGGGAGGGCATGAATCTGTTTTTTGGTAATGTGACCGAGATCATCAAGGAGGGTGCAACATGCACCTGCGGACATGGGCAATGCTGCAAAACACCACCGCACTTGGCCCCTCAAACAGCATCTTTCCAGTGAACTACTCCTCTTTGGTGGTGTGCTACCCAAAATTACCCTTGTCCTGGCGCTTGCTGTTCTTCCACTTGCGCACTATGTCAATTCCGATGCGCCACATGCGCTTCAATATCGATGATTTGGACCTCAGGCTGCGTACGCAGCAGGTGCTTCATGGAGTGACAGATGATTGCGCGTGACTCTAGCCATTCCCCTACAACACAGTCTCGTCACGCCAGCTCGTAGTATCTTCACTGGCATCACCCATTTAGTCTACCACACTAGTCCATCCACATGGGTGCCCACACCTACCGCCCCACCATCACCACCGCCCCCGGGGTGATGCCACAGTGACCTTACCAACTCATGGCTGGCAACCTTGATGACGCTGGATGACTTTCTTGCTAACTAGCCATACATCCTCAACTCCACAAACCATTCCCAGCCCAGCTGCCCCCACATGATGTCTATCTTTCTTTGAATCAGTCTTCAGCCTGTGCCATCCTGCGAGACAAGAGGGGGCACGATCAAGACACTGACGTGTCGGGATCAATTATTGCATGCATTTTGTCTCAGCTTGCTAGAAACAGCTTTGTCAAGCAGCACGGATGTGGTCCCAGCTGTGATCCCAAGAGGCCCAAGTGGGCCCAAGTGGGCCACTGTTGGCCAAAGACCTGTGAAATGTGTGTTGGTACCAAGGCACATCGCAAATTGGGCAACGCGTGGCAAACTGGAGCGGGTGATGCCAACGAGGATTACAATGGGTGAAGTGTGGGCCACGGCGTGCCATAGGTGGGCCATCTGAACCTTGATCCTGAGAAGTTATCTTGGGTACCGTGAAGTGAGCGGGCTACGCCAGCTCATCTTAGTCTGAACCAAATAAAAAGAAGTGTGGGCCAAGGCGTGCCATAGTGAGCGCCGCGGCGTGCGAAAAACAGCCGCGGTATGCCGAGGAGGGTAGAAGAGTGCCAAAGTGTTGCACTTTCCTGAAGACAGAGAGGGACAGGGTGAGGGTGAGGCACAAGGAGAGGGCGAGGGGAGGGCAAGAGAGACGGAGAGGGACAGGGCAAGGGAGAGAACGAGGGAGAAGGAGAAGGAGAGGGCGAGGGAGAGGGACATGACGAGCATAGACGCCCACATAACCTCCCTGGGAGAAACAAGGGGATTCTGACTCGTGATGCCCCACCTGAGGTGCAACCGGTGCACTACATCACCCCATCTTCCAGCCGCAAGGCAGGAGTGGTCCACGGGAGGGCACTGTACGTATCACCAAATGACCGCAGGTTTAAACACATTTAAACCAAAGTTTAGAACCCTCGCGCCTCTTTCCTTAGTCACGTTTTAGTTTCACCGGCATGGGCGGCAGGATGCCAGCCAAGCCCACCCGACAGAGATTGACGTTGTATACATGTCTGCTGAAGCCCATGAAGCCCAGTGCATGTGCTGCAGGGAGGGCAGGGAGCAGCGAGTTGGGGATGGAACAGGGGAGGGTAGATAGATAGACAACACTCTAAACCCATAACCTTATGCCCCCTCTGTGTGAGAAAGGTGGGGAGGTGTCAAGCGCTGGTTATGTAATGTCTCAGACAATGAGTCTGAAGCTCCAGAACAATCTCGCACAATTGTTGGTGGTCCCAGACAGTATCAAAGAAACGGGGGGAAAGGGGGACTCTGAAATCCTAACATTGCTAAAATGACAGGACAGAAGTTTTATGAGCCTTTTATGAGCCTCGTTCTCGTAGTTACAGGGAGAGGATAGTGCTCAGCCCACATGCTCATGACTCTATTTCCCCTGAACATGGCAGACCTCTGTAGTTTGAGCACCGAGAACCGGGGAGATTTGATGTGCTTTGCGGGGCAGGACTTTGAGGCATCAGAGGTGGAGGCACCTTCAGTTCTGGAACTTTCCCATCACATGTTCACGAAAAGGGTGGGGGTAATTTGAGGGAAAGAGCTGTCGTGTACAGAACACGGGTCGGCGAACACCAACATGCATCAACTGCAAGGTCCCATTCTACATTCCTGCTGAAGCTTCCTAAACTACAGGTCCAGTGTTCCAATCCTCCATGTTGCCGTGCTGCAGGGCCGCCTCACTCGATACCCCTCCTTCCTAATTTCCTTGATGCTCCCAGACATGTACGCAAGCAATCCCACCTCGCACCGGGCCATGGCCTTGGTCGCGACTGTGCTCGTGGCTGCATGTGCCTTCTTTCTGCTTGCGGAGCCTTCCTCGACACGCACCCAGCTGTTGTTGAGAAGCGTGCAGGTCCCCTCATTGAACCAAGCCGGTCATTCTCAGTTGAATGTTGGCAGGTCACGGATCATTACCTCCTTGGCCTCTGAACAGAAGACGCCCCTTTCTGTCGAGCAGCTCCCCAGCACAAGAGAAGCCCAACAGCCCTTCGCTGACCACCAGCAGCCTCGCTTGGGGGCGTTGGCACGGCTTTCCGCCCCTCTTATGACCGCCGGGGCCATTCTTTGCCTCGGGGCAGTGTTCCAGACCGTGTACACATGGTTCTCAAGCCCTCGTCGCGTTGCTCTTGCTACTACGGGAGGTACCAAGGGCCGCAAGGTCGTCGTGACTGGCGCTGGTGGCCGCACGGGCAAACTCGTCACGCAGAAGTTGATCAATGCCCCTGAGTTCAGCCCCATCGGCCTCGTGAACAGCGCCAAGAGTTTGAAGACTTTGGCCAGCCTGGGCCTCGGTGACTCCGCCGTCCGCAACGCGAGCGTGACCGGGCCAGTGGACGACCTGGCGGAGGCATTTGCTGGCGCAGAGGCCGTCGTGATCTGCACGTCAGCGGTCCCCAAAATCCAGTTCTTCTCTATTATCAAGATCCTGTTGGCCAAGCTGTTCTGCCAGAAGCCCGGCCGACCCACTTTCAGCTTTGCCCCCGGGGGCACCCCCGAAGAAGTGGACTGGATTGGCCAGAAGAACCAGATCGATGCCGCCAAGGCGGCCGGGGTGTCCCACGTGGTCATCGTAAGCAGCATGGGTGGCACTCAGCCCGACAACTTCCTCAACACCATTGGGAAGCAAGAGGACGGGACCGGTGGCGACATCCTCCTGTGGAAGCGCAAGGCCGAAAAGTATTTGATTGACTCGGGGCTGAAGTACACTATCATCCATCCCGGGGGCCTCTTGGATAAGGCCGGGGGAGAGAGGGAGATTGTGTTCGGTGTGGATGACAAGTTGCTGCAGGAAGACGTCAGGTCCATCCCCCGTGAAGACGTCGCCGAGGTCTGTGTGCAGTCGCTGCTGCAGCCTGGAGCCATCAACCGGTCCTTCGACATTATCTCAAGGGAGAACGGGAAGCCCACAAAGGACTGGGAGCAGTTCTTTGGCCAGAGTGGCGAGAACTGTGATTACACTGTGATGACGAGTGGTGTGAGTGCCCTGTAATCGCTGAGCCTCGCAGACCACTGTGTCCCTCATACCATCTCTTGTCCACTGAGCATCCGGAGCATCCTGGCAGTGGCGGTGGCCTTCAGGGAGCAATGCATAACCCTGGCGTGGGGCCGGGGGCCAAGCCATCCTCCTCGCCCAATAACTCTCTTTTTTGGGTGGGATGGGATTGCAGCGAGACCACCGTCCTGCTGGGCTTGTGTGCAGCGTATTTGGAGGAAGGCGTCTGGACCGACCGACCCTTGTCCCCGAGCGCTCCTCACCTTGGCCTAAGCCAAGTGAGCTTCCAAATGGGCTAGTCTCCTTTCAAGTTAAAGAGGAGCGCCATGCTGCCAGGGAATCCTTTTTCAGCGCCCAGGCACGGGCGTCATCGTTGGGGCGGTGTGCCCCAGATGTGCCATATTGGGCTCCATCCGCGTGGTACAGCGTTTGTTTTTGCCATCACGCCATCCTCATATGCCCGCAACTCTTTGTCGCATCTTGTAGCCATTGGTGTTTCAATCTTTCATGGCTGCGCCAGATGTCCTGCGCACGCCCCGTCCGCTGGCAGCCAACAACAGTTGTAGCTCGTCTGGACAGTTGTCTTGTTGGTGCGCAGCACATCTTCTTGTTTGCAAGAACATATTGGAAATTTGATGGTAAGGGCCTTGTCTGTTCAGGGCGATGGGGTGTGGTTTTGGCAATGAACCGTTATGGCAGAAGTTGTGGTGCATTTGCAAGCACTGAGGAGCAAACAGGGGGATGACGCTGGGCCTGTAACCCCTGCATGCGACCGTTAGCCTGTTGATTCCCACCCAGAAGGCGTCTGCCCAACTTTGGTCTCGCAGAGGGAAATTTGCTTTTAGCTTGGCGGAAGAACCCTCCACGCAACCTTTCTACATAGGTCCTCCAATGATGTTGATGGGCTACTTCTTGCTGTTGTAACGAAAAAGATTTTCCTCCTCCTCAACACAGCTTTGCAAACTGTCCAGCGTTGTTCTTGTGCTGTTGCACATGAGACGCAGGTTATAGAGCTCATCCTTGTAAAAGGTCTGAATGAGGTTGAAGGCAGAACTAGTGGATTACAGTGGATGGGAGGCCCGAAGTCCTGGGTGGTAGCAGTCGGTGGAAATTTGCAGTTTTGGGGCCAAAACCCCTTTGATCAGACTAAGTCTGATCAAGGCACCTACTCTGCTTCATCAACATTGAGAGGACAGGCTTGCGAAACTAGATAGACCTGCCCGGCCCTGCTGGACTCCCTACACAGGCACACACGCAGGGGGAAGTCGCATGGGCCCTGTCAATGGGACTGCACTGTGCGCCCTTTTTGGTGAGGGGCACCAGAACAGCCTTTTTGCTCTTGTTGTCTTCATTACAGACAGCCACTGTAAACACAACAATTTGGAATAGGTATTCACAAGCCAAGAAACTTTACTCGGTGCTTTTCCTGATAGTCCCAAACTTGATAGATCAAAAACTGCTTTTTTTGTCAGGTTCAGAGTTTCAATGGTTTAATTGGATGCTGAGTTCCAGTGTAATTGAAGCAAGGGCTCGTTTGGGTGCAGGAGGTCATTCATACAGGCTAGAGGTGACCACCCTCTCACACCCCGGGTCACTTGTATTCGGATATTGGCTCATCCCATGAGTGGCGTTTCTAGGTAAGCTCTCAAGAGCCAAGGAGGGTGTGCCACGCCAATCATCAACAACGAACAGAAAGAGCAAAAAGTGGATGCTGTTGTGAAGACATCTACTGAGGCCACAGGACGGCCAGCATTAGTGATGGGCTGATGGGCAAATGACATTCATGTGGCCGGTTGTGCAGTGAGGAAGGCCAAAATTTCCCAACAGCAGGAGTGGAAATGCTTCAAGTGGCCCCCATCAGCAACATTGTTAGCAGCAGTTGCGGCTCCACAAAATGGCAGAAAGGTCCTCATCGACTGGGGTTCCAGCGCCATAAGGGAATGCCATGCACGCAGTGCGCACGCAGTGCAAAGTTTTGGATGTCGGCAAATACTCGAACCCTAGTTTTGGCCCCTTTTCACAAGTTTTTGGTTCCGTACCAGGGTTTTTTTGGCTTCCCAAGCATTTGGGATGTGGCATATTTGAATTGTCAACCATTTCCCCCTAGAAGAGGCCCATCGACAAAGTGTACACACTCGACACCACCCGGATCTCGACGTCGTCATTGCCGACACTGCAGCGAGCCTCGTATCCATAGAGACGGTTCGATTCGCCCTGCAGAGTACTCTTCCGGACAGACAGTACGTGCACCAAAACCTTGGTCGACTTCAAGGTGATTCTCGAACCGAGATGCTCAAGATCATCGATCGGTATGGCCACGTCCACAACTGCAAAGAAGTCCACGTGGTCATCGTCGCTCGAAGGCTCTCGATCGCCGATACTCGATGGTGGCGAGTCGACACCAGGACCGGACAGTTCTTCTTCGACGATGCTGTTGGTTATAACTACAACCAGAAGTATCGATGGACACCTGGCCAACCCTATGGTATTGACACCTTTCAGTCTTCCCCCTAGTAAACAGGTGACAGGTATTCTTGGGTGAGTATCCTAGCCTCTGCGTGCACAATATGCACGCAGTGCGCACGCAGTGCAAACACTTAGCCTAAGAATCGGTCACAATTTTGGGTGGGAGTGTGGGTGGGAGTTTGGCTATTTGTCACTCAGTGACATATGAGGAGTGACAGATGGGAATGGCAAGTGGAGAGAGTGACATTGACATTCGCACTCACGGTGACAGTGACAGTTACAGTGACACTCTATTTGCCTATGCCCATGTTTCCTAGGCCTTTTGGTTTGACAACATGCCTGCCAAGGGCTCTTGGCAAGTGCATTGCACAACTGGGTTCGGGCTCACCCTTCAGTGCCCTACTGTGGACAGTTGCACGTCCAAGCATTCTAGGGACATGATTAGGGCTTAGAAGCAGCTGAAAATGAGCGCCAAGTTATGGGTAAAGGTGGGAGGGATGAGTTGGGCGAATGTAGTGATTTCAGTGAATTCATCGCATCTTCATGTTCCTCATCATCATCAGCCACCTTCCTTTCGAGTAGCGGCAGTGGCTGCAGCACTAGTAGTGGCGATTAGGTCAATGAATAAATAACATCAAGTCTACAAGAACGATTCCTACAAGTGCCAATTGTTAGGTGTTGTCCATCTGGGGGTGTTGCCTGAACCGTGCGCGCACCGTGCGTCCTTTTGTGTATTCTGTGTCCACCAGATCCACAATGCCTGAATCTGAGCTGCCCTGGCTTGTCGCCGGACTGCCTGTGTACTACCACCGCTCCAACGGGGATAGGGTGTCAGCCACTGTCATTGGCCCTTCTCCAAGAGGTGGGCGTCGCGTCTCTATTTGGTACGAATTGGGTGGTGAAGAGGTCTTGTACGAGCATGCACCCGAGGAGCGGTTGGAGTTTGCAATTGTGACTGCTGAGAGCCCCGATTCCCCCCAACCTGTGCACCATGAGGCGCCGATGCACGCTTTGCTGGAGCCCCAATTACCTGAAGTGGATTCTGTGGCGGATGAAATTGAAATTCCCGTAACCCAACCAGTGTTGTCGCCTGTGTTGTCGCCTGTGCATGGTTTGTTACGGAGGTGCGTGCAAGGTGCAGAAATTGGGAGCCTGGAACCTGTGACAAGCATCAGATTCAAAAAAAAATTCCCGGTACGCCAATAGGGGCTGCAGGGTGCAGAAAATAGGACCCTGGAACCTGTGACAAGCATCAGACTAAAAATTGAAGAATCCTGGTATGCCAGTATGGACTGCAAGGTGCAGAAATCAGGACCCTGGGTGTGTTTCTATGGGGGCCATTCAACGGGGTACAAGTTGGGCAACCATCCCAAAAACATTGGACCGTGCGCGCACCGTGCACACACCGTGCGCGCACCGTGCGACAACGCCCCCTCTGTGCCAATTCTCCTTGATGGATCCATCATCACCTGTCACTCGTCACTCCAGGGGGCGCCTCATCACTCGAGGGGGCAGGGTTTAGGGGGGCTGGGCACCATGGTCATGCGTGGCGACCATTATTCACAAGCAGTGACCGCAGTTGACTCCAAGGACGACTCTGAACACTGGCTCCAATAATGAGTCCTTCCGCAGTTCTTCCACTCCAGCCTACAAAATTTTTTTACCTCCTCTTGTACCATTTCTAGGAGGGCACATTCCTTGCCTTTGCATTGAAGCCCAGACTTAGAGCTTTCCCCTCATGCTTGAGACGGTGCCACTGAGATTGGCAGCTCACTAGGTTTGAAAAAAACACCTACGAAGAGGATCACCCTCACTCTACCATGGTGTCTCCGAAAAGAGTTTTTTTGTGTCTGCTTGTTGCAGCAGCAGCAGCTAAAATATGTTTGTCACCTTGGACCCTAAACACGGGTTACAAGTCTGCCGTGAGTGAGAGGTCCCTCCACTGTTTCACTGTGATTGGGTACCCAAAAGGGCAGTAAAGACGGGCAAGCACAAAGAGATGGCACAGAAAAAGCCAAAGAAAGGGAACACTGCTGGCAAGGATTTGGAGGCGCAGCCTGCCCCAAAGCGCCAAGGGCCAAAGGCTGGAACTATGAAGGAACCACAAGACATCGTCATCTTCGATGGAGTACGCGGGTTCAGAACTCTGCCGTGAGTGAGAGAGACAAAGGGAGTTGCGTACCGTTGGTTGTTGTGCCTGTGCGGAGTGACCAAGCCACTCCCAAGATTGTGGCATGCATGCCTGCATAGCTGTGCACGCCGGGCAATTGATGAGCTGTGCAATGAGGGTGCAATTTTATTTTTGTTTTTTTCATTCGCGAAACAACACGTAGGACGCAGACGCTTCGCGCGGGACATGTGCAAGGTTGTGGCACGAGTGGGAGGTCTGCCATGGCCTACCCTTTGGGGCCATCACTGAGATTTTTTTTTTTACAAGTATAAGTATAAGGGAGCAGAATCTCCCGGCTAGGGGGGAACGTAATGCACCCGGTAATGCACCCGGAGAAAAATGGGAAAACAGGAAAAATGGGGGAAAATGGGGGAAAATGGGGGGAACAGGTTGAAACAGGGGGCCAGAAACAAGGAGGAGCACATGCAACAACACCATGTTACGTTTACAACCTTCGATCTACAAGTTGGTGCAAAATAGACTATTGCAGACTGCCATTGTAATGCAGCATCATTGCTACACGGTGCGTCTCACACTTCATCCTGCGCTGCCGCTCATCCCTGACCCACTTCAAGGACGAGAAGCAACACTCCACGTCACATGAAGTGGCAGGGACTGCCAATGCACGGCGTGCCACGGCATACAATAGGGGGAGGGTCTCTGACATACCCTCCCACCAGTCCAGAATACGGAAATTTGCCGCGGACGCAATTGCGGGGAGCTTCCAGTACACGTCCCATTTAGCCCGCAAGGCATCACTACACTCCCCTTTGCGGAAGATGCAGTCATATGTCTCAATCTGACTGCCCATCTCCACCTCGGACCCTAGGACAGCACGCTGCCTAGGATCCAAGACTCTGGCACTCTTTGCAAAGGGCAGAAGTTGCAGGTATTTGCTCACCTTGTTTGCAGCTGCAGTGAGTGCAACATTAAAACCTTGGCGGTACGGGGCGCGTTGTTTCTCACTCAAAGCTTCAAGCACCTGGTCCACCAAATTCCCATGTGTTGTGCGATCCTCTAGTGCAGCAAGGGGGCCCACTAACCGAGGTATAATGCTTGCACGTACAGCAAGAAGAAAAGCACTAGCATTGGAGGTTTGACATTCAAAGCTCCTCCATTTTGAAGCAAAATATGAAGAAATTCTCCCATTTTCCCCCATTTCCCCCCATTTTCCCCCATTTCCCCCCATTTTCCCCCATTTTTCCTCGACTACATTACTCATTGGATGACCCTACCCCCCTGATGACCAGTCAAAAAGTGCATTTTTAGAGCTTTCACGTGCATGTTTCCCCCATTTTTCCACAAAGAACAAAGAAATTAGCCCATTCACCCCCATTTTCCCCCACTTTTCCTATGTTGCCCATTTTTCTAGATAGTGCACCGGTAATGCACCGGAAACGGGTGATTCTTGCCCTTGCCTGTATAAGCATTCCCCCACTCCCCCACGTGCTACCCCTTCGTGATCCCCAAGTCCACGGAAAAGGTCTCCATTATCTTGAGCTGCGTCAAGCAGAATAGGATGGATGGGTCAGTCTGCTGACCTTTCGGCTATACTCCTGGGAGGACTTGGCACGTGCCCTCGCTAGGATCCCCCCCGGGCAACCCCTTTTCGCTGTGCACATTGACCTTAAGGGGGCGCCTTAAGCGTAGCGCGCGTGCACTGCGCGCGCAGTGCGCGCGCAGTGCAACTATCTGGGCGCCTGGCCGTAGTGGAAACCCATACTTCGTGGTACTTTGGGCATCATTGTTGTTTAGTAGTAGGTTTTGATGCATTGGGGATCTGGCATTTTTGGATGTTCACCCTGTTTCACCCATTTCTACTTTTTTGCACACATTTTTTGCCCATTTCCACCACATCTACTCTTTTTTCTCAGTTGATTGATATGGTGATACACTTTGAGGGTGCCTGCTACAGGACATCATACTTCCCTCCTCATTTCTCAGGCCCATTTTCTCCATGGATCTCAGTATTGGGGATAAGGTGTTCTACACCCGCTCCAATGGCCTGCGACCTCCTGCCACAGTGGTTGGGACGGCTGAAGACGGACTCCTCCACTTGGAATACCACCAAGATGGGTTGAGAGTGGTGAATCGGCAATGCAAGATGGAGTTCATCTCTTTTGCCATCCCAAGTTCAGACTTGCCACCTGATTGCCCTCCATCTCCGCTGCCCAACACATAGTCAAGTTCCCCCCCAAAGGCCCCTGGTCCTTCACCATGCCACAAGAACCAGGAAGCACAAGAACCAGGAAGGCCCCCCTCAAGGGGGGCGTACCGTGCGCCGTGCATGCGCTGTGCGCGCGCTGTGCGAAAAGTTGGCTGTTCTCCACCACCGGGAGTTCGGTAAGTTCAGAAGGTTGAAAGGGGAAAGAGAGGAAAGATATTGAGCGATTGGGCCAGCACCAATTCTGGTGGGTACTGCCCATGGCGTGGGGCCTACCGTTTTTAAGTCCCCTGCACGCATGTGGGCACTGTTCCTGAGGCTTCGGGCGTGTTGCAGCCCACCATGATCACCAGGCGGCTGCTGCTCGGCTCGCTGACCTGACAATACAAGCCACTGGTGTCCCTGCCCAGAACCCACTCAGACCTGCAACAGCCCCACAGAACCGTGTTGCTCGTCCTGCAGGATCACGTCTTGTGTGGTCACGATGGCCGCTGAACGAGCCGCCGCCGTCGATCCGGTCTGGGCCCTCTCCCATTGTACAGCGCCCTTTCTCGTTGCCTCCTCCTGGTCCCTGACCTCATCCCTGCGCCATCTGTGTCTCCTCCGTCGCCGTGTCCACCGCCGGCTGTTGTTGCGTGGAAGAGGCGACTTGATGACTTTGAGAAGCACGTGCATTGGGGAATGGGGTTCTTCGGGCCATAGGACACATTCTTGGGGTCCTTGCCCGGCTCGTTTTCGTGTGACAAGGCAAGGCCAGACCCGACACCGATGTGAGACCTCGGGTCCGAAATCCCAATCAGGCCAGTAGCGGAGGCGGTGGGCTTACTCCCGGCGCTGCTGCAGCAGTGTATGGCAGGCTTTGTTTAAAAGGAATTAATACCAAAGGGGGTCTGGGGGGGTCCCACAAAGGGGCCGCTTATTCAAATTTGGTTTTCCCTCAGCCAAATTTTGGGTCAAGATGTTTTTTGTGGAGTGGGTGGGTCTCAGAGCCAAAAGACCCCCCCCCCCCCCTCTTATAAACAAAGTCTGGTGTTTGCCCTTCCTGGGGCACGTTCCTGGGACCGAGGCTTCAGGGGTCGAGGTCTAGCTAGGCCTGGGGTCCATTGCAACTCCAGGGAGGGGCCCTTCGAGCCGGTGTGAATTCGGTACGGGGGGGGGAGATCTGGGAAACAGACTTGAATGGCCCGGCCTTACTTTTTCCCACGGACATTGGTCCAGAACGGTGGGTTGGAAAAAGCGGGGGGTGAACCAGATTTGTCTGAATGATGTGTACAATCACTTTTTTGAGCAATTCTAGACTGCGGTGCTTTTGGTGGGCCTCACCCTTGGCGCCCCATTAGAAAGGGGGGGGGGCGTGTGGGAGGCCGGCGCAAAGGGCCCCCCCTCCCGGGAGTTGCAAGGAGTTACTCTGATCTGATCTCAACCCGACCATGAAGCATTCGATAGGCACAATCGAGTGGCGAACTCAAGGCAACATTCGGTGCCGCTTGCAAAGCACTGAGTGAGTCCGGCATGAGGTTAGGATCATGCTGCTTCCTTCAAAACCTGACGTCATGGCCCGGAGTCCCAATGGACTGCGGGCCCTGTCACCGGCGTTTTTCGATTGGAAAGGGGCAGCTGAGACCCAAGCCCGAGCCACGCTGCCCCCCCCCCCCCGGGAGGGATGTATTGGAAGGGGGTGAGGCACCCCCCCCCCCCCTCCAGGGAGCCCAGACTATGCCCAGCCACTGTCCCCCTGACGGCAAGTGCCAGCTTCAATGGCATTTGCAACCGACAGTAACCGCCCCCAACCGCTTTGGCACCCTCCTCTAACCGCCGATCTAACCGCTTCTGGGGCCGCCTCTGAGTTTCGTCCCTTCTAATGCATCTCTGCCCCCCCCTCCCCCCCCCCACGCACACTTTGGGTGCACTGCCGTCCAGATCTGGCCGACCGTGCTCTCGTCTGCAGGCGATGCCCTGCCTCGCCGGCCGCGCTGGGCGGACCACTGCGCCGGCCCGCGCCGTTGCCTTCGGCCTCCCCATCGCGATCCTCGCCGCCATCGCCGCGTGGGCCGTCGCCGCCCCGTCCGTTGCGACCTACGCGCGCCCCCTCAGCAACGCCCGTCGCGCCGCCGCCGTGCGCCATCCCGGCGCCCACGGCACCGCCCGGGCCTGGCACATGCACCGGCTGCCTCCCACTGCCACGCACGCTGACGTCGTGGCCACGTGGTCGTATGCTGAGCCGCAACCACCGGTATTGCACCTTCCCCTCAGCAATGCGCCTGCAGAGGGATCTCTTTGACCCCGCGGGAAGCCGGGCGCAGCCAACCCAAAGGACCCCCCCCCCCCACCCTCCGGTGGCCCAGGATAGTGCTACTTGGCTGAGACCTCCTTCCCCACCTCTTCCCCCGACGTGGGGCCCCTGAGACGGCGCGGGTTGTGTCGCCACTTTGATTTACGCACAAAAAGTTCAAACTCAATCAATGGCGAGCAGCGGAAACGCTGCGCCGCCAAGGATCGGCCGTCTACAGCCCCTGCACAAAAGGCAGCCCAGTGCACTAAACCCGAACCAGACTTGCCACTAGCGTCTGCTGCCAACTCCGACATGAGCAGATGGATCAGGGTCCTACTGAGCCGCACGCTGGACGCAGCACGTTCCTACTGAGTTGTGGTGGTGCAGGGGGCGGGTATTACTGAGTGGCCTTTGATACAGGGCCAATTTCTACTGAGCCCCAGGTTCCCTGCCAGACGCTAGTGGCATGTCTGACCAGAACCCACCAGCAAACCGACTCCACCTTCATGGTTCAACCCCCCCATCCAACCACCAACCCTCACAACCATCAAACAGCCCCTCTTGCCAGTACAAGCACCTCAACATGATGTTGACCTGCGCCTGGGACTGGAAAAAAACTGGCCCTTGAAATGCCCTACCATATGCGCGTAATGCTTAGACAAGACCGTGCTTGCGTAGGGGTGGTGGTGGGGTCGGGGGCAGGGCTTTGCTTAAAGCCCCCCCCCCCCCCCCCACGCTCCTCCTCCAACTCTACCTGAAGGCACGTCCGCAACCCCATGGCCCCCCCCAACCCGTGTTTCCAACCACCTGTAACTGCCCCCAACCGATTTTGCAGCGCGCCCAAACCGCTTTGTAACCGCTCTGAGTTTGCCCCCAGAGCGCCCTCCCCTTCAAGCAACCCCCTGATCGGGGGGTATGGTGCTGCAAATGGCCAGAGACTGACGTCGTTCGAGGCCTGCTGCCATGGACAGAGCCAAGATGCACAGTTCGTTGCACAAGGGGCTCCCAGATCTTCGATTGCAGGAGGGGGCATCCCACCAAAGAGGCTCAATTGAGGGACCCCTGGGGGCCCCATGGGATGGCCCGTAGGTGATCTGGACGCGCGAGAAAAGGGAAAATGGTAATTGTATGAAGGGGTCCGGTAAAGTCATCATTTGTCTGGGATCCAGTGAAAAAAAATTGACCATTTTTGACCCCAAAAAGCTTCTTCGACGCGTTTGGTGCCAGGTTTCATAGTGACTGATTAATTGTCTCGGTCAATCAAGCCCCCAGGCGGACCCCGTCCCCCACCCCCCCCCCGGCATGGGTGTGGGCATGGCATTATTTTGCTTGATATCTGTTGATTCAATTCGGTCTCATGTGCTGTCTTGTGATCATTCTCGGAATGATAAATCAGCGCAGATAGTGTGGGCACAAGCGGTCTGTGCCGTTGGATAATTGAGCCATGTTTTTGAGGGCAGGCTCTATTTAATGAAGGATATTGTTGACGAAGCTTTGGTTCCCAAGAATAACAAGTGCAAACCCATCCCCATCCCTCCAGCCAAGGCCGCTTGAAGCCTGCCCCAAAAGGCAAGCATGTGCAGTGGTTCAAGGTGAGACACAAGGTTGGAAGGGGATGGATGCCCCGGATTTGAATGAAGAATGATGGACACATGCTGGCAGTATTGTGCAACAGGCCTTTGCAATGTGCTCTTGTATTGTCTTTGCGCAAGGTCTATATTGGGCGCGTTCAGCCTCAGGTTGCAAGTAAGCATAGGCTTGTCCCAGCACAATGACCGACCCGGGTTTGGAACCTGGCCCGTGCTTGCACAAGGGGGTAACAGCCCTGGCCGAAGCGCGAACGTTTGATTTCGCCGTCGTCAGTCACCAGCATTGACCTCGGCGAATCCGACTACAGCACTGACCCTGGGCTGGACGGAGATTTATCCATCGCGAGTGCCTCTGATTCAGTGGCAAGCCGTCCAATGTGTGTACTGTGCCTGCTTCGCCCAGCCTTTTGATGCCCCATGCTGGAGAGCACCCTCCGCGTTCCATGGAGCCTGCACCTCTGCCCTTGTGTTGTGTGCATTAGGAGGCGGACGATCTGCTTTCGACCAGGGCCCCTGATACTTGGATAATGGGGTCTTTGGGGGTGGCGGCTGCGCTCGTAACGTTAGCCATGGTCTTATGGGTGAATGTGCGATCCAGGATCACTGTGAGCACTGCAGCGCGAGGAGGCGTCTGCACCATTACCCAGATTGCATCAGGTGCGCGCGTGCGGAGTTGCTGGCATTGTTTGTGTTTGTGTTTGTGTTTGGCTTGTCGTTGTGTTTGTGTGTGTGTTTGGCTTGTCGTTGTGTTTGTGTGTGTGTTTGGCTTGTTGTTGTCCTTGTGTGTGTGTTTGGCTTGTCGTTGTGTTTGTGTGTGTGTTTGGCTTGTCGTTGTGTTTGTGTGTGTGTTTGGCTTGTCATTGTGTTTGTGTGTGTGTTTGGCTTGTCGTTGTGTTTGTGTGTGTGTTTGGCTTGTCGTTGTGTTTGTGTGTGTGTTTGGCTTGTCGTTGTGTTTGTGTGTGTGTTTGGCTTGTCGTTGTGTTTGTGTGTGTGTTTGGCTTGTCGTTGTGTTTGTGTGTGTGTTTGGCTTGTGGTTGTGTTTGTGTGTGTGTTTGGCTTGTCGTTGTGTTTGTGTGTGTGTTTGGCTTGTCGTTGTGTTTGTGTGTGTGTTTGGCTTGTCGTTGTGTTTGTGTGTGTGTTTGGCTTGTCGTTGTGTTTGTGTGTGTGTTTGGCTTGTCGTTGTGTTTGTGTGTGTGTTTGGCTTGTCGTTGTGTTTGTGTGTGTGTTTGGCTTGTTGTTGTGTTTGTGTGTGTGTTTGGCTTGTCGTTGTGTTTGTGTGTGTGTTTGGCTTGTCGTTGTGTTTGTGTGTGTGTTTGGCTTGTGGTTGTGTTTGTGTGTGTGTTTGGCTTGTCGTTGTGTTTGTGTGTGTGTTTGGCTTGTCGTTGTGTTTGTGTGTGTGTTTGGCTTGTCGTTGTGTTTGTGTGTGTGTTTGGCTTGTGTTTGTGTTTGTGTGTGTGTTTGGCTTGTCGTTGTGTTTGTGTGTGTGTTTGGCTTGTCGTTGTGTTTGTGTGTGTGTTTGGCTTGTGGTTGTGTTTGTGTGTGTGTTTGGCTTGTCGTTGTGTTTGTGTGTGTGTTTGGCTTGTCGTTGTGTTTGTGTGTGTGTTTGGCTTGTTGTTGTCCTTGTGTGTGTGTTTGGCTTGTCGTTGTGTTTGTGTGTGTGTTTGGCTTGTCGTTGTGTTTGTGTGTGTGTTTGGCTTGTCGTTGTGTTTGTGTGTGTGTTTGGCTTGTCGTTGTGTTTGTGTGTGTGTTTGGCTTGTCGTTGTGTTTGTGTGTGTGTTTGGCTTGTCGTTGTGTTTGTGTGTGTGTTTGGCTTGTCGTTGTGTTTGTGTGTGTGTTTGGCTTGTCGTTGTGTTTGTGTGTGTGTTTGGCTTGTGGTTGTGTTTGTGTGTGTGTTTGGCTTGTCGTTGTGTTTGTGTGTGTGTTTGGCTTGTCGTTGTGTTTGTGTGTGTGTTTGGCTTGTCGTTGTGTTTGTGTGTGTGTTTGGCTTGTCGTTGTGTTTGTGTGTGTGTTTGGCTTGTCGTTGTGTTTGTGTGTGTGTTTGGCTTGTCGTTGTGTTTGTGTGTGTGTTTGGCTTGTCGTTGTGTTTGTGTGTGTGTTTGGCTTGTCGTTGTGTTTGTGTGTGTGTTTGGCTTGTCGTTGTGTTTGTGTGTGTGTTTGGCTTGTCGTTGTCCTTGTGTGTGTGTTTGGCTTGTCGTTGTCCTTGTGTGTGTGTTTGGCTTGTCGTTGTGTTTGTGTGTGTGTTTGGCTTGTCGTTGTGTTTGTGTGTGTGTTTGGCTTGTCGTTGTGTTTGTGTGTGTGTTTGGCTTGTCGTTGTGTTTGTGTGTGTGTTTGGCTTGTGGTTGTGTTTGTGTGTGTGTTTGGCTTGTCGTTGTGTTTGTGTGTGTGTTTGGCTTGTCGTTGTGTTTGTGTGTGTGTTTGGCTTGTCGTTGTGTTTGTGTGTGTGTTTGGCTTGTGGTTGTGTTTGTGTGTGTGTTTGGCTTGTCGTTGTGTTTGTGTGTGTGTTTGGCTTGTCGTTGTGTTTGTGTGTGTGTTTGGCTTGTCGTTGTGTTTGTGTGTGTGTTTGGCTTGTCGTTGTGTTTGTGTGTGTGTTTGGCTTGTCGTTGTGTTTGTGTGTGTGTTTGGCTTGTCGTTGTGTTTGTGTGTGTGTTTGGCTTGTCGTTGTGTTTGTGTGTGTGTTTGGCTTGTCGTTGTGTTTGTGTGTGTGTTTGGCTTGTCGTTGTGTTTGTGTGTGTGTTTGGCTTGTCGTTGTGTTTGTGTGTGTGTTTGGCTTGTCGTTGTGTTTGTGTGTGTGTTTGGCTTGTCGTTGTGTTTGTGTGTGTGTTTGGCTTGTCGTTGTGTTTGTGTGTGTGTTTGGCTTGTCGTTGTGTTTGTGTGTGTGTTTGGCTTGTCGTTGTCCTTGTGTGTGTGTTTGGCTTGTCGTTGTCCTTGTGTGTGTGTTTGGCTTGTCGTTGTGTTTGTGTGTGTGTTTGGCTTGTCGTTGTGTTTGTGTGTGTGTTTGGCTTGTCGTTGTGTTTGTGTGTGTGTTTGGCTTGTCGTTGTGTTTGTGTGTGTGTTTGGCTTGTGGTTGTGTTTGTGTGTGTGTTTGGCTTGTCGTTGTGTTTGTGTGTGTGTTTGGCTTGTCGTTGTGTTTGTGTGTGTGTTTGGCTTGTCGTTGTGTTTGTGTGTGTGTTTGGCTTGTGGTTGTGTTTGTGTGTGTGTTTGGCTTGTGGTTGTGTTTGTGTGTGTGTTTGGCTTGTCGTTGTGTTTGTGTGTGTGTTTGGCTTGTCGTTGTGTTTGTGTGTGTGTTTGGCTTGTCGTTGTGTTTGTGTGTGTGTTTGGCTTGTCGTTGTGTTTGTGTGTGTGTTTGGCTTGTCGTTGTGTTTGTGTGTGTGTTTGGCTTGTCGTTGTGTTTGTGTGTGTGTTTGGCTTGTCGTTGTGTTTGTGTGTGTGTTTGGCTTGTCGTTGTGTTTGTGTGTGTGTTTGGCTTGTCGTTGTGTTTGTGTGTGTGTTTGGCTTGTGGTTGTGTTTGTGTGTGTGTTTGGCTTGTCGTTGTGTTTGTGTGTGTGTTTGGCTTGTCGTTGTGTTTGTGTGTGTGTTTGGCTTGTCGTTGTGTTTGTGTGTGTGTTTGGCTTGTCGTTGTGTTTGTGTGTGTGTTTGGCTTGTCGTTGTGTTTGTGTGTGTGTTTGGCTTGTGTTTGTGTTTGTGTGTGTGTTTGGCTTGTCGTTGTGTTTGTGTGTGTGTTTGGCTTGTCGTTGCACTGCAAAAATAAACTGCCTGGAGTTTATTTTGGCAGCGGACCCAGCCAGAAATTTGGTTATGTGGCGGACCCGGCCGGGAATTTATTTTGGGGACGGACCCGTCTGGGAATTTATTTTCGCAGCACTTCCTACCAAATGGTGGCTGTGACAGGGGTGGGCATTACCGGGTGGAGCATGGTAAGGCCTGTTAAAGACCCTTTGTTTGGGCTCTAACGCACGGTCTTGGGCACCAGGCACATTGATAGGGGGCAGGGCAGGGGGGGGGGATTATGCATGTGCATAATTGTGCATAATTTTGCATAATTCACAATTGGGCCAAATTGCATAACTGTGCATAATTGTGCATAATGGTCCGCTCCACTCTTGCCCAATGCAGTTTGTTGTTGTGTTTATCATGGACAATTTTGTCCAGCAAAATGCACCTGCACATGCTTCCACTGCTGAAGATGTTTTGCTGGATGATGAAATTCTTCCACCGTCTGAAAATGAGGGAGAGCAAGGTGATTTTCTGACCAAAATAGGCATGAATGGCTGCTGCAGATTTCACTGTGTTGTCTGTTTGTGGGGGATCGCAATCCCAGGTTCCCTCTTGTTTGCAATCACTGTGTGTCTTCGTTGCAATGCAGCCCGCATAGTCGTGCATAGTTGTGCATAATTGTGCATAATTGTGCATTGCATAATCCAAGGCCCCTGCGTGCATAAAATTCCCCCCCCTGTTGATAGGGGGCAGGGCCCCGCTCTTCGGATGTGCTGTGTTGGCTGCTGCAGGTGCCGGAGGCATGCCACAGGATCCCGCTGACCATGTGGCATTGATGGCTGTCACCTCCACGGGTCAAGAGGACGCTTCTTCATCGGCCTCTGAATTCACGGCCGCAGGGGCGTCCCAGGACCCGAGGGCGCAAGCCGCTGAGGAGGCCTCCGTCGTCTGGGAGGAAGCTTCGGACGACGTGTCTCCAGAGCTAGAGGAGGTCCAAATGTACGAGACAATGTGGCAGGTCTTGTGCTGCCGGGGGTGGGTCTCCGGCGTGGCAGAGGTAGAGGTCGGATCTACAGGCCATCTCCAGGCGCCCTGTTGGGCCCCGGCCGGCTTGTGCGGTCGCCGAGGACACCCTAGCCCCACGAGCAGTGGGCAGTGGAACTCCCGCGGTACACTGCCGCACTGCCTTGAGGCAATGGGAAGTGGAACTCGTGCAGTACACTGCTGCACTACTGTGGAGCACTGGGCAGTGGAACTCCTGCGTTACACTGCCGCACTGCCTCCGGGGGGAATGTTTATACCGTCTACCACTGCGGTGCTCAGGGGTCGATGCCCTCTGTGGTGCTGATTTTGACATACACGGGGGGGGGGGGGATTTCGCCTGGGGACAATTTCGCCACCTTTGAAAACCCCAAAGCTCCAAGTGCCATACACCCAAATGACTGGAACAAAACGACATGCACCAGAAAGAGAGTCCAAAATTGCAACACATTGCCACAACATGGTCCCAGAATTGTGTTTTTCAAGTGGAGCCAAGCGCGCCTACGGACGCGCCTGAGCCAACCGCTTCTTGCGCAGCTTCATATTCGTGCGTAATTGCGCCTGGCCCTTCTCAGGAAACACAATGCCTGCAGCTGTGGTGAAGGATGAATCTATTACGCCAAAATTTCGCCAGGGGAAAGCCACCTTTCTTAACAGCCCCGCGAAATTCTCCCCTGGCGAAACCCCCCCCCCTGTACCAAACATTTTCATGCTGCACACAATCAGGCATTACCTCCACAAAGCGCCGCTACAACAGGGGTTGGCAGGGACACAACAGGCACACGGCATTTGAATTCCCTGTTTTCCTGCATTTTCTCCGGCCAATTGGAATTTCTGGATGAACGGAATTGTCCCCCCAATTTGGAAAGAGTATTGCGTCATTGTCCAGTGTATTGCTGTGTTTGCTTGTTCTTTGGCCAAATCACCACCTCCCCCGGTCTCCCCCATTTCCCCCGTTGCCCCTCGCTCTCCCTTGTTTCCCCTCCAAACTGGCAAATTGAATGGAACTTATCGACTTGGGACTCGAACACTGGACCCCTTGGTCAGGCGTCATGTGCTACAACCGCTGAGCCACTTGACCTGCAGTGTGTCTCGTGGGGGCCCCAGGGTGACAATTTAGCCACCCCTTATTGTCGCTGGCACAGTGCTACGACCGATTCACGCACCTCCCACCAATCCTTCAACGAACCCGGAGATGCGCTGGCCCCCCTCTGCCCACTGCAGGGGCTCCATTGGGCAGGGCAATTGATCTGCCGCTGTGAAACTCGAGCCGCGGGCGGGGACTTTGGGCGGCGGGGAAGCGGGTAGAAGCGGCCCAATCGCAACCCCAGGAACTGTCGTGCCCCTCCAACGTGCACCCGAAGCAGTTGAAGGGTTGCGCATGGGGAGAAAGGGGCCAGGGGTTTGACTGACCGTACAGGCTTGAGGACTTAGCCAAATTTTTGGGCCAAAAATGGCCCAAAACGGCAAAGAATCGCGATGACCCAGGGCTATGCGCAACTTTAGCGACCTTTCCGGTGCACCTTGCAAATCCGCATCCGGTGGTCCGGTTTTCGGGCGATACAGAACGTTGTGTAAAACGAGCTTGGGGGGTGTGATTGACCACATGGATCCCATGTGTAATACCAGCGATTCATCTCCGATGCAACTCAGCAAGCCCCCCTGGAACCAATAAACCCTGCGGGCAGGGATGTATTAGAACGGCCGTACACTGTAGGAGGAGGGGAGGTACCCCGCCCCCTGGACCCCCCCCTCCTCCCCTTCCAATGTTTGAGGCTGACAGCCAAAATTTTGCTTCGGCCCCAAGAGGATTTAAGCTTAAAAATTTTCGGCCCGCCTTCGGCGGGGACCACACAGGGACCCAAGGAGGAGGGGGGTCCCAGCCAACCCCCCCCCCCCCCCCGCCCCCCCTCCCCCAGGCCCCCCCCTTCTAATACATCCCTGCCTGCGGGGGTCGTAGTGCAACAGGGCTCTCCCTCTGGGGTCTGCTCTCGGCCCACATTCGGGGTCCACATGGCGCAGGCTGTGAAGGATTCGTTCTACGACGAGACTTACAACGGCGTGGACTGGGAGCGCGTGCGAGAGCGAGCGCTGGCGAAGGCCTTCGGCAGCCGTGCGGAGACGTACGCGCAAATCACCGCGGACCTGGCGCTTCTTGGGGACCCCTGGACCCGCCTTATCCTCCCGGACGAGTACGCCAACGTTTCCCGCCGCCTTTACGGGCAACTGGACGGCGTGGGCCTCGAAATCGGCCCGTCAACCGAAGGTGTGGCCAGGGGGTCTGTAAAGGGGGGGGGGGGCGGGGGCTGACGGGAGGGTTCAACGGCGGCTGCAAGAGCGGCTACTGGCGGCTGGAAAGCCGTTGCAGCCGCGCTTGAGTCTGGAGTGAAACTGGGTCCAAAATTGTTTTTTAAAAGAATTTTTTTTCACTCAGTTTTGAACTCAGAACAAAAAATTTTTAATCCGATTTTACTCAGTTCTATCAAATCGTTGTTTCTCCTCCGGTTTCAAAACTGATTAAAACTGCAACAGTTTTTTTTTAACTGAACAACAAACTGACCAAAAAAAAATTGGCGATGGCAATCCGGTTGGAGGGCAACGCCGGGGCAGAAGCAGTTGGGGCATCCGCGAAAGGGAGGGTGTACGACACCCGCTTCACGCACCGGCCTCGGTGACCGTGCGGGCCAGTGGTCGATCAGTCCCAATCCGCAGAGGGCGTTTGGGCCGCCAACAGCCACGGGCCGATGGTTCACCAACAGTTCCCTTGGGCAGGACCCCCAGCGCCGCTCCGGCACACGCAGACGCGGCCATGGGCTCTTGCTGCGCTTACGCTGCACGTGCATCCCACGGCGGGGGCACACAAGTAGCCGGGCATCACCTGTCAGCCTCACGCATTGGAAGGGGAGGAGGGGGGTGGGTCAAGGGGGGTTAGGGGGGGAGGGGGGGGGGTAACCCCCCTCCTCCTACGGTGTACCGCCGTTCTAATGCATCCGTTTGGGGGGGGGGGGTGGCCGCCCCCGTCTTTGCTGTGCCCCTGGAGGCGCAGGGGGGGGGGGGGATGGCCGCCCCCGGACGGACCCCAGGGCCGCCAGTGTTCGGGTGCTTGCACAGACACCGCCGCGACCCCAACCCAAGGGCAGGGGCTGCCGGGCCCGGTCCTTGCGAATACCCCCCCCCCCCCCCTAACCCGCCCGCCCAGGGTTTTGATAGATCGCGGTTCAGGCGGTGTGACGGGCAGGACCATCGTTGGTCTCACTTGGGCTGCACGCCGGCCCGACAGTGCGGATGTGGGACTGACAAGCGTTTGAAGTTGTTGTGCAGGGCCGTGGATGGCTGTGGTTGTGCTGCTTCTCTTTGTGTTCTCTCTGTCCCGCCCAGTGACACATCATGAGTCTCCTTTGGGTCAGGGGCGCCCCCCCCCGACCCCCACGCCCCCCCCCCCCAAAACAATCCTCCGAAACCCCCTCCCCCAGCGGCCCCCCAAATGGGGGGGTTCCGCAGTGGGACCGGGTCTGGCCGCCCCCCGTGCCCCAACCCATACTTCGTGATAGCGCCTGGCGGCAACAAAGGAGACGCTTGGGAACGCGTGGCAGGGGGCATGCTGACGCCTGGCGACGCTTGGCAAGGGGCAGGACGCGATGCGCATGGGCGCGTGCGCGCGCGACGGTGGGTGGGTCGTGGGTGGGTGACGCTGGGCGGTGCTCGGCACGGGAGTCCCCCGACCGACTGGAACCCCCGACCACGACATTTGTTGCGCGAATCCGCTCGTCGGTCTGTGTCGTTGGGTGCGTCGCACAGGCCTGAGTGCGCGTCCGCGGGAATGACGGCGATCTGCCGGACACGCCGCCCACCCTCCACCGGCCGTGGACGTCCCGTCATGCGGTTTGGGCCGTCACGGGTGTGGCCTTTCCGTGGGGATAGCCCACCCCCGCCCCCACCCCCACCGACGCGGCCGAAGCTGCGACGGCGGAGGAGGTCCGCCCTGAGGCCCGTGTTGTGCTGAGAGCCGCCGGGCGTGGCCCTGTTTCGTCGTCACTCACGGGGACCCCCTACCCTTTTTGACCCCCCCCCCCCGGCGTTGTGCGCATTCGGAATGTGCACAACCGAACGAGTCATTCAAAAATGCCGGAAACAAGTTCTGCACGCCCCCCGTCCCCCCCCCCTCCCTCCGGGACCCCCCCCCCAAAATTCATGTCCCGGGAATCGTGGTCCGGCGGTGCACCCCCCGCCCCGTCCCCGTTGGTCCCCGCAACCGACAGGCGACGCGTTGTGCACATGATTCGTGGGTGTGACGTAAGGGCGAAGGAGGAGGGTATGGCTGGCCGTACCGCTGTAGCCCTCCATCGCCTGCCTCGGGCCCAGTGTGACTGTGCCCGTCTGATACCCCCTGCGCTGCGGTCTGAACAATGCCAAACACGTTGTCCCCAACGCATTGTGTACACAGCGCCGTGCGCTCACATGCTCCTCTCTTTTCTGTCGGCTGCACGTCGGCCCCGTGCCCATCAGCAGCGCCCCCCAGCCCTCGTGTCCACAGACGGCGCAGCCAAGTTGGTGGTCCGGGACCGCACCATCGGGGGACCGGCTGACAGAGCGGGCGTTCAGGACGGAGACGTGCTCCTGGTATGCGGTGCTGCTCAGACCGGACAGTCAGGGAGGCCTCGGGCGATGGGTTTGCAGGCCCACAGAACGCAGCACAGCACAGCGCAGTGCAGCAGCGCAGCACGACCGCACGCACACCACGCGGCACACGCTACGATGCAACACACGGCACGGCACGGCACACGGCACAGAGTCAGGGCGGTCCGGCTGAAGCGGTGAGGGACCCGGTTTCTTTCTTGTTCTTCATTTTGCAAAATACCGCCTCCGCCCTTCCAAAATGCCATCGGTTACCCTCCAACCGTCGTCGGTCAGCCACCTGCGGCTGCCGGTTGCCTTACAACCGCCAGGCTCAGGCTCAGTGTAACAAATGCCCTGCAAGAAATTTGAGTGAATTTTGCCGTTTTCTACATCGCCAAACACGTTTTCTACATCGCCAAACACGTTTTCTACATCGCCAAACACGTTTTCTACATCGCCAAACACGTTTTCTACATCGCCAACCACGTTTTCTACATCGCCAACCACGTTTTCTACATCGCCAACCACGTTTTCTACATCGCCAAACACGTTTTCTACATCGCCAACCACGTTTTCTACATCGCCAAACACGTTTTCTTCTACGACGCCAAAGAACACAATGCGCACTGCATTGCTACACGCACCCAATCCCTCCAGACGACAGTACGTGCGCCACACGACATAACACCGCGCGCCACACCACAGCGCAGCGCCGCACGACACATCCCCTTCTGCGTTTCAGGCCGTGGACAATGAACCGGTGGAAGGCCTCACGCAGTTCGCGGTCGCTGAGATGGTCGTGGGGGACGTGGGCAGCGACGTGATTGTGACGGTGCAGACGCCCGGTCAAGGTCAACCCGCCCCACTGCCTGGCGATCATGGCCCCGTCATCAGGGCCTCGGCCACGGGGTTCCCCCTGTTCAGCCCCTCCCCCCCCCAAGGGATGCATTGGAAGGGGGGGAGGTACCCCCCTTTCCAGGGCGCCCAGCCTATGCCCAGCCACTGTCTCCCTGACACCAGGTACCAGCCTCAATGGCATTTGTAACCGACAGTAACCGCCCCCAACCGTTTTGGCAACCTCCTCCAACCGCCTGCCTAACCGCTTCTGGGGCTGCCACTGGGGTCCCTTCCCTTCTAATGCA
>OZ038391.1:13395594-13425594 GCA_964036045.1 Eutreptiella sp. 'Long Island Sound 2002'
CCCAAGTATGGCTCTTGGCGCCGGTGGGGCAATTGCTCAAAGGTCCGAGCGGTGTGTGCAGAAAACCGGTGGAGCCATAATCTCTCCTCGTAAGGTAAGGTACTGTTTAGTTATCTCTCAGTTACAGTTCAACTCTCCATGCATGCCGGAGAACTGGTTCGGTGCCAGCTCCATGTGCTTGTTAATAAGTGCAATCGATCACCACAAAAGTATGCTACCATCACGTACCTGCTGCCCTATGATTCCTGATGACAACAAAAACTCTCAGAGAACACAATCCAAGCCCCCAAATCTCAAAGAATTTCGATCATACCCCACCTAAGATTTCGTGCATGTAAGGAAAACCGGTTCTGTACCAGCCCCCTGTGCTTGCTGCCTCATAATATCTGATGAAAAGAAAGAACTCTCCGAGAAATTAATCGTGCCTCATCAAACATCCTGTGCGCGTCTGGAGAACTGGCACGGTGCCAGCTCCTTGTGCTTGCTGCCTCATACATTCTGATGATAAGAAAAAACTCTCCGAGACATAAATCGTGCTTCGTCAGAAATCCCGTGCGTGTCTGGAGAACTGGTACGGTGCCAGCTCCTTGTGCGTGCTGCCTCATAAATTCTGATGAAAAGAAAGAACTCTCCGAGAATTCAATCATGCCTCGTCAAAAATCCCGTGCGTATGCGTGTCTGGAGAACTGGTACGGTGCCAGCTCCTTGTGCTTGCTGCATCATAACTCCTAATGAAAACAAAGAACTCTCCGAGAATTCAATTGTGCCTTGTCAAAAATCCCGTGCGTGTCTGGAGAACTGGTACGGTGCCAGCTCCTTGTGCTTGCTGCCTCATAATTCCTAAAGAAAAGAAAGAACTCTCCGAGAATTCAATCATGCCTTGTCAAAAATCCCGTGCGTATGCGTGTCTGGAGAACTGGTACGGTGCCAGCTCCTTGTGCTTGCTGCATCATAACTCCTAATGAAAACAAAGAACTCTCCGAGAAATCAATCGTGCCTTGTCAAAAATCCCGTGCGTGTCTGGAGAACTGGTACGGTGCCAGCTCCTTGTGCTCGCTGCCACATACCACTGACAAAAGTCCTCATTCATCCAATATCTCACAACGAACACTAGGGCATCTGCAATATGTCCCGGTCAGGATCAGAACCTGTCCCCTCCTCTGTCCCCTCCTCTGATGCCGCCTCTCCAACCCCACCACTGGAGCCACAATGGCGATGGAGGAGTTTCCCAAATCCGACGACCAGAGATCCCAGACCAGAGATGGAACAAGCCCATGCGCAAGATCCAGCACCAGAATCTGAACCGGCGCAACAAGAAGATGAAGTACAAAGGGCTCTCCAAGAATTGCTATCAGAATCCCCAAAGTCCTCCGACCACATGCTCTCCCAGGAAGGACCGAACCAGGGCCAAGATCCAGCCCCAGAGTCTCCCGACTATATGTCCTCCCAGAAAGGACTGAAACAGAACCAAGAACCAGCCCCAGCACAGAGTCCTGAACAAAGCCATCAGCAAGCCTCCATGCAAGGTATTACCCGGGGCCAGGAGTATGTGCACATCGCCCCCCAGAATCTGTCGGATGATGATGATGATATCGAGAATCCGATCGTGCTGAGAGTACAGGACATCTCGGAAGACAATTACTACGAAATCAGTTCCATCATCAGGCGAAGACTGGGTGCCATCATTCCACAGGCTGCGACAAGGCATCAATTTTGGATGGTCGAGACGACGCAAGAAAATTGGCAACGAATGTGCCCGGACTCCGCGAATACTTACGAACTGCGTGTGCGACTGGAAGAGGACGGTGATTTTTTCCGCATCAGATCCCAGCATCAGGATGGATCGCCGTACACTCAACATATCAAAGGCAAAGGAAAAGGCAAGAGTGGCCTGCCGCGTACCTCGCCCTCGACGTACTCTGCTCGTGGAGCACCCCACATGCCAGCTCGAGAGTATTTTCGCGAACACGCCCGCGAACGCTTCGATCGAGACTACAGCCCAGACCGCATGCGTGGAAGGACTCGAGAATACACCAGAGAACCGGTGCGGGAACGTGCACATGAATCCTCTCGAGATGTCGTCCGCGAGCGCCCCAGAGCACATGACAGGGCACCAGCTCAAGAAATCGAGCGAGAATATGTGAAAGAACCTATCTCTGAGCACGCAGTGGAAGCAGCACGAGCACTCCTGCGCGAGCATGAACGGGAACTGGCACGTGAACGTGAACGTGAACGTGAACGTGAACGTGACCGAGAATGTGAACGTGAACGAGTCCTCACCCGTGCGCGTCCTGGCTCTCATGCAAGCATCGTTTCCCGAGACCCGGCTCACGGCCCCAGCGATTACCGCCATCCTCGAGATCGCGACGTTCGCACTGAAGGTCGGATGGAATCCAGACGGTCTGCATACGCCCAACATCGTGATGAAGAAGAAGTTGACGAGGCTCCTGCCAAGCACCGAAGAATGAGTCCCCCTGTCCCTTCTGAGTACGGCAGGTATGAACCCAGGCGAAGCCGATACGATCGGTTTGACAGACAAGATCCGTATGCTCGGCACGAACAGCACAGCCAGCATGAGTATCGATCTCAGAGCAGCCGCAGTCCCATCAACGAACCTGCTGCGCACAGCGCTGAGCCTCACATGGCGAGCCGTCTGCCTGCCTCGAACGAAGCACATGACTTGGTGTTGCGACTCCGCAACTTGTCCCACGCGCTTTTTCCGACCTCGGCCACTGCTTCTGATGAGCATGCCCGACAGTTCACTCCCCGAGATCCCCGTGGAAAAGGAATCCCGGACGCACGCGACCCGAGTGTTCCCGCGTATCGGCAGTATGGCAAAGGCAAACCCCAGTACCGCTACCCCCGTACCCAAGAGTACCGTGGCAAAAGCGGCAAGAGCAGTGGCAAAAGCCGGACATCGGTCAAGCTGCACATGGATGACCCGCAGAAGAAAGAATGACCGCGATTGATTGGACCACTTCATTGATTGGACTGGCCAGCCGTTGACCCCAGACTGTGGTCGCAAGGCTACACAGCCGAATGCGCCGTACATGACGCCTGCATCTCAGTGCCCTGTGATCGACCCTGAGAGGGAGAATCCGAAGGATGTGCCCATCTGTGTCTTTCTGTTTGGGGATCGCTGCCCGAACCTGGTGCTATTGGTGACGGAAGCTTCCACCTGGAAGCATGGTGTGTTCATGGGATCCATCATCGGCTATCCGAGTGCAATACAGTCACTGGAGAAGAACTTCATCCTCACAAACGCTGCGCTGACCCCAGATGGTGATGAGTGGTGGGAGTTGAGGAGTTGAGGATGCAGAGAATCAGAACAAGTCCAGATGCGTAAGAAAGAAACCGAATCAATCTGTGCTCAAGTAAATGCAATCAGAATTCAGAATTCACTCAGAATTCAGCATGCGTGCGCACCCCATGATCCTCCAGCAATTCGCGTTGTATGAAACCAGGAGGCACCCAAGTTTCATGTTTCTAAACCCCAATCTGGGAGCAAATGATCCGAGGACATCCAACAGCCGAAAAAAAAAAAAGAATCTGATCGGATCTGTGACAATTCATGTCCCTCCACATATCAGAATCTGGTACGCTCGAGTCCTCAGAGAACACAGTAACAGAAACAGTGATGCATAAATTTTTTTTTGCGTCCAACAACTCAACTCGGTGCTGCCACAATGAACGGATCAACCTGCCCGTACTGGCCATGCCAGTCTATTTGCCGGGAAAGGTACAATCTTTCTCTCCACCCCCCAATCAAGCATCACCCGGCATCCGCATACCTGACGAAAGAATGAATGTTGAGCACCCCCTCATTTTGCTGTTGAATGCATCACTTCCAGATGCAAATGCTTTCCAAGCGACACAGGAATCGGATCTGTATCCCACCTGCAAAGTGGAGATGTATCACACGTCAATCATGCCACACCTGCAATTGCACTGACCCCCGCTCACGCCCAAGATGAGTAAATCAGCAGTATCCACAATAACCTCAGCATACGGCCGAAATGCATGCACTCTCAGGTAAAATTTTTCAAATGCCAACGGACTTTCCACCCGCAATATATGACCCGCTTCATTGCTCTCATGCAATCATGCTGCAGCCCTTTGGACCAGCAAATACGTCCACCGTGGCAACGGTGAACCCCCCTGACAGAAAGCATCGGACCCGATTCATCTGCATCCACAGACAATGTCACAAGCACCAGAAGTTATGCAAGAAGTACATCTGCCTGTGCCCTTTTGCCCTGCTAAAAAAAAAAAATTCATCTGCCCTCACAGACAATGTCACAAGCACCAGAAGTTATGCAAGAAGTACATCTGCCTGTGCCCTTTTGCCCTGCTAAAAAAAATATTTTTTTTTTCATCTGCATCCACAGACAATGTCACAAGCACCAGAAGTTATGCAAGAAGTACATCTGCCTGTGCCCTTTTGCCCTGCTAAAAAAAAAAATATAACAAATAATAACAATTTTAATTTTCTTCAGTCACCCAGAGATGATCAATCATCAGCCCAGAGAATCACATCACCAGTAAAATCAATAACTGCCATGAACATACAAGTAATGTCAAGGTTCTGCATACACCCAGCCCTCACTTTTCTGCTGCGCTTGAACACATAATAGAATAATCATACTTAATTCGTCTCATGCCATGTACGTGGTCCTGTACAGGAGTGACCCGCCATCTGCAATTATCAGAACAAACAGTGGAACAGGAATCCCCCAGTCCCCCTTGCGACACTCAATGAAGGAGAACAATCAAGAATGGTGCATGATACATGGTTTCCTCTTCAAGAATGCAGATCAACAATCCGCCCAGAGTAAACGCATCACATGGTCAGGAAAAGAGTGGAATTCAAACGAAACATCTAGATCAATCGTGGAAACGATCACACAGAGAGCAAAGTATCTGAAGAGACTAGGAATAAATTGATGACGGTGGCCTCCACCAGTCCGGAGAGAGAACCAGCTCAAAGAATCAGATTCAGTAGGACACCTCACACCAAGACCACATGGGAATCTCAGGGTCACAGTCACAACGTACCATCCTGTAACCTGCAGTGTCCAATCACACCAGGGAGTGATGAATCCTGTCCCATCGATATTACATGTTCTCACACTCCACCCCACAATCTCTCATGCGTGCACTGCCCGAGCACTGCCCGAGATTCTGAACACAGCGCCCAACCAACATTCTTCGCCATGTTGTCTCTGCAGAAGGAGCAGATTAGAACAGGTATGATAACTCTGCATGCCAGATGACTTGCACATCATGTTCTCGGTGTACAGAAACTCAGTATAAAGAAAAGAATGTCAATGGCTCACCGAGAATCAATCAAGCCCCATCCCAATCCCAAAAAAAAAAAAAATCACCAAACACACTCATCATCCAAAGTCATATCGAATCTCTCTTATTCAAAGACAAACAGACAAGGTAAAGCTCTCTCCACACAGCAGCACACACTCCCGGACCCCATGCAAGTATCAAGGCACGAAGGGAAATCGAGTAAAGCACTAGCCCTAATCCAGAAGGAGAGCACAGGAACAAGATGCAAAGATCGCAACCAGGTACGTGCATGCTGCAAGTGATCACAGTGTGCTCAACAACAATATAACGAATAGGGAAGGAACAACAGACCATCAAAAGTCCATGACTGTATATGTGCTCACGCAGAAGCCAGTGCAACACTCCCCTCAAGTAGTGCGGTCAACAGTGAATCACGCTCCACCACAGAACTCATTTCCAGATACCAGATATGCATGCCCTCAATGTCAATCAGTGTTTTCTGAAAGAATCTGATCATGAACTCCGAAGAATTCATTGCTCTTGCACCTGAACGTCAGCGAGCGTACGTTGATCCCACAACCGCAGGGTACTTCACCAGGATTTACTACTCGGATGGGGACCTCAAAGCAGTGGTGACACACTGGCCGTCCAAAGTGGAAGTATCAGAAATATCGATGACCACCAGCCTCGCAACATGTTTCGGAATGTTCGCCTCCCTCATGCGCGCATCGATTTATGAGGAAGACTTGACCATACGGGCTACTGAATTTCCCGATTACATGTGGCTTACAGTCAAAGACTTGACGCTGCAGACTGAAGAATGGCTTAAGAATGCGTCCAACGAAGAATGGTGTGACATTCTGGACAGAATGTCTCATTATCTGGAATCAGAAAATGCCAAAGAAAAGTTCGATAAGCTCATCAATGAGGATCCCTACAACTTTCAGCGGTTACTGGAGGCAGACGGCAAACTTATCGAAGGAGACAAGCAACTGTCCGAAACCACTTTCTGGCTATTCTATTGGGCAGCCCTATATGCAGCATGGGCCACTTCTCAACACAAGCTGCCTCCATGGACTCCGAACTTTATTGATGGCAAGCCGCACAAACAAGCCATGTCTGACCAGTCGTTGAGGGCCAGTATCACCACTACACTTCGCTCCCTGAAACCAGGCACACCCCAACCCAAAGGAAATCGTGCCGGCTCTCAACAACGTGCTCCATCCCCCGGAGGGCAATCTCCATCCCGTGCTCAATCCCCTCGAAGAAACCCTCCACCGCCCATTATCAATCTGGATGCTCATCTTGATATGCCACTGGAAGCTCCACCAGCAGCAAAGAATCGAAGAACAACAGCCATCAAACCCCCATCAATTCCATCAACAGCGGACTTGATGCTCCACTCAGGTCCAAGGGACTATGAACCTCCCAAGAGATACTCCACAGATCACAACAAAATTGCTTTCAACAAAGTCAGCCGATCCTACGTACCCAAAAATCAACCAGGCCCCTCATTCCAAGATCAAAGAATGCCAGGACTACATCCCCCTTCACAAGCTGCAACCAACGACACCTACGCCAACTTTGAAGACATCATAGCCAAAGTACAACAAAAATGCGACGCACTGGATGACAGTGAATGCGAAGTTGCAGCACGTCAGCTGTACATGCGCCTACTACCAGTCAAAGCGGCTGCGAAAATCCTCAACTTCTTCCAAAAGGCACAAAAGTGCAAGCAACTCGGGGCCATACTCAAAGCCCACATGTGTGCCCTATCGAGCGACATCCCAGCAGTAACGCAGGCCCTGCAAGATTGGTTGAGATTTATGCAAGGACGAACTGTCGGCTCTTCCCCTGAGACCAGCAAAAGAATCAGCGAATTAAAGAAAATGTGGCAATCCATCCCACAAGATGCAGATTGGACCATGTCGGCGACGATGCTGGCTTTTTCATTTCATACAGAAGAGAACACCCGATTGAGTCTGATGTCCGCTCAAACCGCAGCCCAGTGGTGGAACGCAGTAATAAGAAATCTTGCCACCACCACCAACGTCGCAGACTTTGACACGGTGCAGACTGAACTAGAGAATCTAGGTGCCACAGTGAATGTGCAAACTCCAGACTGGATCAACCAATGGATGGTTCCGGAAGATGAGAATCCTCACCACTCAGTCACCACAGCTCCACAGCCAACTCAACCCCTTACGGCAGCTACCCAATACCAGCCACAAACCCCAACCCCGATGCCAACTCAACAACATCAACAGTACCAGCAATACCAACAAAATCTCCCACAAAGATCAAGCACATCGCATATGCAACCCACAACACCCAAGAACTCACTGCTGCCTTTCCCCCCAACGAATCAACCCCCAGAACCACCCGTGCAGCAACCACCTCAATACCCTCAGCATCAAGGTCAAGGAGTTACACTGATGATTACCCAAATCAAAGATGTGCCGTACAAGGACCTTGAGAACGAGATTGAGAAGCACTTCGGATTTAATTCAGGGCTGCAACCTGCAGCCATCCACAAGGGATTCTGGTTCCTCAACAGTGTGAATCCCCATGCATGGAATGCCTTAGCACAGGGCAAAGAAAAAGTATGGCTCCACATCGGCAACAACAAGTACATTGGAGTGCGGTCAAAGAATGAATTTGGAGATCCATATGAACCACCCAATCCAGCGAAAAGAAGGAAGACAGAATCAACAGGCAAACCAGCACAAGCCACAGGGGCCCCGCCACCACCCCCACCTGCAGCAACACCAGGAGTAGTACCAGGGCACTAGTACAGCCCGTATCCACCTCAGAGTCCTATGTACCCATGGTACCCTCCTCATCATCCACCCATGCCCCACATGCAGCCATCATTCTCTCACTACCAACCACACCTATACGAGAACATGCACCCTATGGCTCATCCAACACCGGATCAACAACGTCCAGCGGCGGAAACATCCCGTATCAATTCTCCACAGTCGCAGAATCGAGCAGCACGCTCATCCACGCCACGAAGAGAAGACCTGCCTCCAGCCCAAATTACGGCGTCCAGTGCCTCTATCCCAGCGGCACCAGGAGTGACGCAGGAGAAGAAATGAATTCCCCTCGCTCTCCCCAAATCCACATCGTGCTCTGCACTAATCATACGTTACACGGATAACTTGCTACCACACGGTTCACTCAGCAAGAGAACCGCTGATGCATCCCTGACAGACTTACACAACTGGTCCACCAAATGCTCAACAGATCTCAATCATGACCCCCTCCAGCCACAATCTCAAAACACCAGAGCAAACCCAGAACACACCACCCTACTACATGTATGTACACGATGTGGAACTCCAGCTTCACAGGAGACAACAGCCCTTTGCAACTGCCCCAACCCAGCACTGTATGGCATACCCTGTCATCAAGCAACCCCAGAAGAAGAGGCAGCAGTCGAGCTGCTGTATCGCATCACAAGAATCCCCAATCTTGAAGGAGTACCCTCAGCAGTAGTGCTCCGTCAGACTCGAATCATCCATGCATGGCTTCAAGCATACATGGAATCAGAGAACCAGTACAACAAGACTTTCACCCCGTCCTACCCAATAGTGTCCTGCGACTCTGTCCTACTCCTCTGGTGCCGGACAATCATCCCACCTGATGCCCGACTCTTCCGAGAAAGAACACGGGTACAACAATTCCAATCTCAAGGCGGATACATCATGATCAGCGCCCAAGAATACGACCCAAAGGACACAATTTCATGGTCAGACGGCCCGGAATGTCGTCAATGTGGAAAACTGTCAGGTTACCACATGAAGCTGCATCTGACAACCCCCCATCAACAGAATCAGCCCCACATCAGTGCCTGCTGGCACCTTCCCAAGCAAGAAAGTATTTCAGCTGAAATGGCGACACACAGCATTATACACTTGGGAACATTCAAGCTCGAAGGAGTTTTCCCGATCACGGACAGCAGAATGTGGCCATGCAAACCCTCACTTCCCAATGATGTTCACCCGCACATTCAACGTGCATATGCACAAATGCACCAAGAATTCAGCACCATGATACCACCCGCGACCAACCCAAACATCCCAGAGTGGGAGGACTTACAGATCATGGGCATCAATTGCGGAAGTCTCGAGAAGAAGCTGCATCAGCTGTACTGTTACCTAATCCTGGGAATGCCGGACATCGTCTGTCTTCAAGAAACGTGGGCTCTCATGCCCGAAGGATGGCTCAACGGACTCCCCTATCAACACGTTGCCTCAGATCCATACAAAGGCGGCGGCCTGGTTATCCTGGTGCACACGAGAAGACTCTCGAAAAAGAAATGGAAGACAGATGTCAGAAAGCACTCCCTCTGCGCCCACATTAACCCGGGACTACCGACTTCCATAGCGGTAGCATCAGTCCACTTCCCTCCCGGCATTTGCCCAATCAGCAGAGAAGAACACAGCAAGGCTGTGGCATCATTCCTCTCAAACGCAAAAGCAACAATCACATTCATACAGGGAGATCTGAATGACGACGTTATGCGCAGCAAGCGTGGCTGGCTCAAGAAAACACTCTCGAAAGAATGGAAAGAATTCAACTGTCCGTACGCTACAGGTCACCCCACCAATCAAGTGCTGACTAAAAAAGGACTCTCAGAGAAAGAAATCGATTGGATGTTCACCCACAACAGTACTGCATGTGTAGCGTGCACCAGAGACCAACTGCCAGGCCTCAGCTCTCACCGAGTGCAGCAGTACTTCCTGGTGGTGGACAGCGACCAGATGAAGCCGGCAGATCCATCTCAACGCAGGTACGACTTCCGACACCTGAACCAGAAAGAATTTCAAGAGATTGCGAACATCTGCTCTCTGTTATTCGCATGGGCCAACATTACAGAATGGTCCCCCACAGCCGTCATGCACATGTATTTCCTGGTAATGGATTGTATAATTCCCCGCAGAAAATCACACCTCTCCTTGACGGTGGCAGATGCCAAAGCAATGGCGGCTGCACTTCAAGCACATGATGGAAGAAATTCTGTGGCAGTTACCCAGTGGTGGGAAAACCGAAACAACAAGGCCATGGCGTCCAAGCTGCATATCCCACTGGAAAAACTGCAGGGAGTATCCATTACATCCGCAACAACTCATGCCATCAAACTTAAAAAGAACAAATTCCAAGTCGTGGACCAAATCAGTGCCGATGGCAAGTATTTTCCACAGGAGAAAGAAGAATTTCAGGAAGAGATGCTGCGTCAAGCCAAGGAATTGTACAGCGGGCGTCCGGCAATCCGATTAGATTATGAGCACCTCAAGAAAGGCATGAAATTGGACACGGACCAACCTGAAGATACAGTTGACTTCATCGCCCACATGAACAGACTCCAAAGAACCCGAACAGGCCTTCCCATCGACGATGCAGCAGGTCAAACTCCGAATTTCCATGAACTCACTGCACTAGTCGGTCGCTCATCGTCAGAAGCCACCTCACTGGAGCAGCTTCCTCATGCTCTGGTGAGTCTCCTAGACGGATTCAGTCTGCTACTCATCTCCACACTGCTCGCAGCATTTGCTAACGGCAGTCACTGTCCACTCTTATGTGCAGTACCTCACCTATGTCTAAAGAAGAAAAAACCCTCCTGGCTCATTCCCAATAGCAGACCCATTCTGCTTGAACCCTACCTACGCCGTCTCGAATCCAGCAACGTTTTCCTGCGTCAGCAAGAGCGCTCAGAATGGTTCCAATGGACACACCCATCTCACTATGCCTACAGAAAGCAGTTATCACCCCAGATGTGCGCGATCACCTGCAGATGGCTCACATGGTGGTATGCCCATACCAACGGTAAGGTGTTCATTATCGACTGGGATGAGAGCAATGCCTTTTGCAACACCATCAGACACGACATGGACAAACTATTCCCCAGAGAAGCGCTTCAAGTAGAACGCTGGGCAGAACAGTTCTTTGGATCCTTCCGTATCTATGTTGTCTCACCATTTGGACTGACAGAACCATACTGCATGCGCCACGGAGGATCGCAAGGTGACTCCATGGGAGTGGGCCTATACGCAACCACCACCTGTGCCAGGACCAGGTTTCACAACGGAGTCCTGAGTCAACAACGCAACCCATTAGACCTCTCCAGCAGAGCACCAGAACATGCCTTCAAATGCCTCCCTGCCCCGTGGAACAGCAACATCAAAGTACTGGAGATTGTATACAGTGACGACCGCAGAGGATTCACCTCTACCTTGGAAGACGCTGCCCACATGTTCCATGTTTTCAGTCAAGGATGCTGGTCAACAGGAGGTTCTTCTCAATGCAAGAAAGTGCAGATATTTGGAGTAGAACCCAAGAACCCGAGAGAACTAAAGTACATCGAGGACACGGTGGACACGATGCAAGACAAATTCAATCTGCAATGCTCAGGCCTAAAAATGACAGGGATACCTCTTCTGCCCAATGAGCAGCCGCAAACGGCCATTGATAAATTCACCACACGCCTCAAAGTACTGCAAGGATCACTAGGGAGACTCCAACCCTCACTGATACTAGTTCTCCGAATTCTCGTCACATACACAATCTCAGTGGTAGACTACGTCTTCTCTGCCATCCCAGCACGAGCAGAACAAGTACAACCCCAGCAGATACAGATCAAAAGAATAGCCTGCAAAACGCTCTGCATCCCGGTGCGCACCCCCAACAAGATGCTATGGGCCAGCATAGACGATCTCGGCTTTGGAGTCCCCCACATCTTCACCCGCCTCCAGCTGCAATACATCAAGGGTCTCTTCTCTGCGTGTAACAGCAGAAGCACCTACACCAGAGAAACCATCCGCACCATCATGCTGTACCCGTCACAGCAAGTGCCAACCCACCCAGACTGGATCACAGCGCAACAATGGATGGCCAGCTACGGCATCTCATTCCACTTACCGTACGACCTTACAGAATCTCCAATTGCAATCGAAGTAATCCACTCTCCAAGAGGCGGAATCATCCTGATGTCTAATGGGGCCAAGAAAGAAGACGATCATGCGTGGTCAGCGCTGGTGATTGATGAGCAAGGAGTAGCCATAAGAGCATATTCCAAAGTGCTATGTAAAGGCGGCAGCAGCTGGGTGGCAGAGTGGTGCGGCAAATTTCTTGCCTATCTACTACTGAAAAAGTACGACATCAACCCACATCAAGTGCTTGGAGCCATCTCGGACAATCTTGCAGCAATGCACGGAGGAGATGGGGGCAAACCCTCCAAATGTGCCTGGATAGACGGCTACCGACGTCAATACGCCACATTCCTGAGTGAGAACCACGTACCAGAATTCTATATCCCAGCCCAGCACAACACCAAAAGCAAGACACAAGTCGCGTTATGGCAGAAGGACACTGACGACACGGCCAAGCATGCCCTGAAGAATGCAATAGCAGGACAAGTACCCATGCCAGAATCACTAGACGACACGATGCTCTGCTTTCATCATGGCACACTTGCAGCTAACGTGGTGCATGTTCTTGATGAAGCCTACAACAGCTCCTTACGCCCAGACTTTCATCTCGGAGATCCCAAAAGCAAAGTAATATGGCGCAGAGGAGTCACTCAAGGAAAGTATACGAACGAAGGGCTCACGGTGGCCTACTGGATACGAACCATACCGTACTGTCATGAAGGAACAAAAGAAGAATTCTCTTGTGCTTTCTGCCGCTCTTTGGACACAGGATGGGGCACACACCTGCAATGGTCGTGCCTAATTCTTCCCATGCTATGTATGTGGTCATTCACAGAAGTTGCTCGCCATCTAGCAGCATTGGGACACACAGTGGAATGGAAATCCCCAGCCCACTTTGCAACACATCAAGAAGGAGAACAACAAGAATGGGGCTTGGTACCAGATTTCCTCATTGAAAATGCAGATCAATGGTCCGCTCTGAGTACATGCATCACATGGTCAGGAATAGTGCTGCGATCAAAGCAGCTTCTCTATCAACCGAGGAGGCGGTCACCCTGAGTGCAAAGTATTTGAATGGGTTAGGAAGAAGACGACGCTGGCCTCCACTGATCCGGAGAGAGAACCTGCTGAAAGAATCAGATCCAGTAGGATGGCCAGTGCTCAGCCGGCAATGGAATCTCTGCGTCATTGCTGCAGCATACAATTTTGTAGGCCGCAGTGCACAACCTCATCAGGAAGCGTTAAACCCAGTCCCTCTGAATCTGCTTCCTCCCTCACTCAACCCCACATCCTTTCATGCGTGCATTGCCTGCCCCAGAACTGAACATGATCCTCGAGCAGTATACATCTCCGTGATGTCCCCGCAGAATGAGCAGATCAGAACCAGCATGATAACTTTTCGTGCCACAGATGACTTGTACATCATGTTCAGCAGAGAACTGCTAATCTCTCTAGCACCCAAACTCACACTTGTCCTGCTACAAGACGAATGGCCATGCAATCCACACAATCAACAACACGACCCTGAGCCGCCACCTCCCAATTGGGATGAAGTCTCATCCTCCGCCAGCGAATCTGCCCCAGAGTCAATCCTAGAATCTGACGACTCGGAGTACTGGGACTCAGAGTAAAGAAACTCACTCTGTGAATGAAATCATGCTTGGTCCCTTCCTCCGCTCTAACCCATCTCTTGCTAACCAATGCTGCTCCCCCCACTGATCTGAAAAAGAACTCATGTCCTCAAGACCTGTGAAAGAATTCGAGCACAAGTGTCTCTAAGAATCAGGGTCAAGATCCTGCATGTCAAAGAAATGTTGCAACCCCATCCGATTCATCTCTTTCGTTGCCGATTGATGAAAGTACCAAAGAATTGGAAATGTGCTCTCCGCTGTTGCAACCCCACCCGATTCAACCCACTGTGTGCTAACCTCACAGAGTCCGTGCCGATAGACGATGCCCCCAGAACGAATGTACCAATGAACCAGACACGCTGAATGCTCAAGAAGCATGACATCTCCATCAGATTTGTCCACTCCCCACTCCACAGGCCAGCTGACCCACTCCAGTGCAGAAAGAATGCCTCCCATGTGCCCATCCTCCTCCTGATGCAAACCCCCATTTGCTAATCGGCATGCTGTCCCACAAACTCAAAAACAACACAAGTGCCTGATGCCCTCAAGCCCTGTGAAAGAATTAAGCACAAGTGAGTCAAAGAATCAGGGACAGAATCTTGCATGCCAAAGAAATGTTGCAACCCCATCCGATTCATCTCATCCGTTGTCGATTGATGCTGGAGATCCTCTACAGGAATCAACACACCCAAGTCCGATGAAAGAATTGTGTACAAAAGTATCAAAGAACTGGAAATGTGCTCTCCGCTATCAAAAGAAATGTTGCAACCCCACCTGATTTGACCCACTGCATGCCAATCTCACAGAGTCAATGCCAATAGACGACGCCCTCAGAACGAATGTGCCAATGTACCAGACTCGCTGAATGCTCAAGAAGCATGACACCTCCGTCAGAATCTGATTCGTCCACTCCCCACTCCATAGACAGAAACAGGTGCCGAAAGAATGTCTCTCATGTCCCTCCCGTCTTCTCTCTGATGCAATCCCCATCTGCCAATCGCCAAGCTGACCCACTAACTCAAAAACAATACAAGTGCCTGATTCAATCCTCAAAGAATGACAGACGATGCTCATATGCTCACATGCCTTCAATGTTCAATGTGCAATGCGTGCGATGCTTCCTGACATGTCAGGCCCCTAATCCTCAATGCATCAATCGAAAGCAGGCAAAACCCCCCATCTTTCTCTCAACCCCAATATACATGCTCAGACTATGAACCACCGCCCATCCATAAGAAAGCAAAAGCAGCATGATGTGAATCGGGTGTGAAAATGAATAATGCACAATGTCATGCCATGCCATGCCCAAAAGAAAAAATTCAGAATCCCCAACAGAGTAACAACCCGAGCACCAAACCACGACCACTGACTATATGCAGCAAAATTCAATCACCCAAGTCCCAAAGGCGAGAAGCATACTCACCCACCCCAAGAAATACCTATCACCCAACATCAAATCAATGTAGTCCGAGAGAACCGAAGCAGTGCCAGCTCTCGGAAAAGTCTTCCCTCACCGGCAAAAGCAGCGGGCAAGCCACCCCGCGGCCGCCTAAAGGGGCCAGTACGAGGTACGGGGGCCGGCGGTGGGGGTGCGTAGTCCTCCCGAGCGCGTGGCACATATAGCTCACGCCGTCATACGGGAGGTGACTGCCATTCTCCCTTGGGGAATACCTCCCTAAACATACACCGCTCAGACAATAACAATAACAATAACAATAACACACACACACACACACACACACACACACACACACACACACACACACACACACACACACACACACACACACACACACACACACACACACACACACACACACACACACACACACACACACACACACACACACACAGACACACACACACACACACACACACACACACACACACACACAGACACACACACACACACACACACACACACACACACACACACACACAACTGGGGGTGGCGGGGGGCAGTCCAATGGCAGTTGTTGTCTGTGGACTGTCCTGTTGTTCCTGCCACTTCCCGTCAGGCCGGCCCAAGTATGGCTCCTGGCGCCGGTGGGGCAATCGCTCAAAGTTGTGCTTGCTGCCTCATGATATCTGATGAAAAGAAAGAACTCTCCGTGAAATTAATCGTGCCTTATCAAACATCCTGTGCGCGTCAGAAGAACTGGCATGGTGCCAGCTCCTAGTGCTTGCTGCCTCATACATTCTGATGATAAGAAAAAACTCTCCGAGACATAAATCGTGCCTCATCAGAAATCCCGTGCGTGTCTGGAGAACTGGTACGGTGCCAGCTCCTTGTGCTTGCTGCCCCATAAATTCTGATGAAAAGAAAGAACTCTCCGAGAATTCGATCATGCCTCGTCAAAAATCCCGTGCGTATGCGTGTCTGGAGAACTGGTACGGTGCCAGCTCCTTGTGCTTGCTGCATCATAACTCCTAATGAAAACAAAGAACTCTCCGAGAATTCAATCGTGCCTTGTCAAAAATCCCGGCCGTGTCTGGAGAACTGGTACGGTGCCAGCTCCTTGTGCTTGCTGCCTCATACATTCTGATGATAACAAAAAACTCTCCGAGACATAAATCGTGCCTCGTCAGAAATCCCGTGCGTGTCTGGAGAACTGGTACGGTGCCAGCTCCTTGTGCCTGCTGCCTCATAAATTCTGATGAAAAGAAAGAACTCTCCGAGACTTCAATCATGCCTCGTCAAAAATCCCATGCGTATGCGTGTCTGGAGAACTGGTACGGTGCCAGCTCCTTGTGCTTGCTGCCTTAAAAAAAAAAAAAAGAACTCTCCGAGAATTCGATCGTACCTCGTCAAAAATCCCGTGCGTGTCTGGAGAACTGGTACGGTGCCAGCTCCTTGTGCTCGCTGCCACATACCACTGACAAAAGTCCTCATTCATCCAATATCTCACAACGAACACTAGGGCATCTGCAATATGTCCAGGTCAGGATCAGAACCTGTCCCCTCCTCTGTCCCCTCCTCTGATGCCACGTCTGCCGCCTCTCCTCTGACACCACTGGAGCCACAATGGCGATGGAGGAGTTTCCCAAACCTGACGACCAGAGATCCCAGACCAGAGATTGAACAAACCCATGCGCAAGATCCAGCACCAGAATCTGAACCGGAGCAACAAGAAGATGAAGTACAAAGGGCTCTCCGAGAATTGCTATCAGAATCCCCAAAGTCCTCCGATCACATGCTCTCCCAGGAAGGACCGAACCAGGGCCAAGATCCAGCCCCAGAGTCTCCCGACTATACGTCCTCCCAGAAAGGACTGAAACCGTACCAAGAACCAGCCCCAGCACAGAGTCCTGAACAAAGCCATCAACAAGCCTCCATGCAATCAGCAATCAGCAATCCTCCATCCGTTGGTATTGCCCGGGGCCAGGAGTATGTGCACATCGCCCCCCAGAATCTGTCGGATGATGATGATGATATTGCGAATCTGATCGTGCTGAGAGTACAGGATATCTCTGAAGACAATTACGACGAAATCAGTTCCATCATCAGGCGAAGACTGGGCGCCATCATTCCACAGGCTGCGACAAGGCACCAATTTTGGATGGTCGAGACGACGCAAGAAAATTGGCAACGAATGTGCCCGGACTCCGCGAATACTTACGAACTGCGTGTGCGACTGGAAGAGGACGGTGATTTTTTCCGCATCAGATCCCAGCATCAGGATGGATCGCCGTACACTCAACATATCAAAGGCAAAGGAAAAGGCAAGAGTGGCCTGCCGCGTACCTCGCCCTCGACGTACTCTGCTCGTGGAGCACCCCACACGCCAGCTCGAGAGTATTTTCGCGAACACGCCCGCGAACGCTTCGATCGAGACTACAGCCCAGACCGCATGCGTGGAAGGACTCGAGAATACACCAGAGAACCGGTGCGGGAACGTGCACATGAATCCTATCGAGATGTCGTCCGCGAGCGCCCCAGAGCACATGACAGGACACCAGCTCACGAACTCGAGCGAGAATATGTGAAAGAACCTATCTCTGAGCACGCAGTGGCAGCAGCACGAGCACTCCTGCGCGAGCATGAACGGGAACTGGCACGTGAACGTGAACGTGAACGTGAACGTGAACGTGACCGAGAACGTCAACGTGAACGAGTCCTCACCCGTGCGCGTCCTGGCTCTCATGCAAGCACCGTTTCCCGAGGCCCGGCTCATGGCCCCAGCGATTACCGCCATCCTCGAGATCGCGACGTTCGCACTGAAGGTCGGATGGAATCCAGACGGTCTGCATACGCCCAACATCGTGATGAAGAAGAAGTTGACGAGGCTCCTGCCAAGCACCGAAGGATGAGTCCCCCTGTCCCTTCTGAGTACGGCAGGTATGAACCCAGGCGAAGCCGATACGATCACGGAGTTCACGAGGAACAGGCACCGGAAGAGGGACCGGAACCGTCCGGCTGGGGACAGACTGGGGTTTTCCCATTCACTGGAGGCTGGGACGTGGTGGCCGAACAGCAAGGACAACAGGCACGCCCCCGACAGCAGCGATACGATCGGTATGACAAACAAGATCCGTATGCTCGGCACGAACAGCACAGCCAGCATGAGTATCGATCTCAGAGCAACCGCAGTCCCATCAACGAGCCTCACATGGCTGAGCCTCACATGGCGAGCCATCTGCCTGCCTCGGACGAAGCACATGACCTGGTGTTGCGACTCCGCAACTTGTCCGACACGCTTTTTCCGACCTCGGCTTCTCGACCTCCGACCTCGGCTTCTGATGAGCATGCCCGACAGTTCACTCCCCGAGATCCCCGTGGAAAAGGAATCCCGGACGCACGCGACCCGAGTGTTCCTGCGTATCGGCAGTATGGCAAAGGCAAACCTCAGTACCGCTACCCCCATACCCAAGAGTACCGTGGCAAAAGCGGCAAGAGCAGTGGCAAAAGCCGGAGCGGAAAGGAGAGTGAGCTGACGGTGCCGGTCACGCTGACGTTCAAGCTGCACATGGATGACCCGCAGAAGAAAGAATGACCGCGATTGATTGGACCACCCCACTAATTGGACTGGCCAGCCGTGGACCCCAGACTGTGGTCGCAAGGCTACACAGCCGAATGCGCCATACATGACGCCTGCATCTCAGTGCCCTGTGATCGACCCTGAGTGGGAGAATCCGAAGGATGTGCCCATCTGTGTCTTTCTGTTTGGGGATCGCTGCCCGAACCTGATGCTATTGGTGACGGAAGCTTCCACCTGGAAGCATGGTGTGTTCATGGGATCCATCATCGGCTATCCGAGTGCAATACAGTCACGGGAGAAGAACTTCATCCTCACAAACGCTGCGCTGACCCCAGATGGTGATGAGTGGTGGGAGTTGAGGAGTTGAGGATGCTGAGAATCAAAACAAGTCCAGATGCGTAAGAATGAAACCGAATCAATATGTGCTCATGTAAATGCAATCAGAATTCAGAATTCACTCAGAAATCAGCATGCGTGCGCACCCCATGATCCTCAAGCAATTCGCGGTGTATGCAACCAGGAGGCACCCAAGTTTCATGTTTCTAAACCCCAATCTGGGAGCAAATGATCCGAGGACATCCAACAGCCGAAACAAGAATCTGATCGGATCTGTGACAATTCATGTCCCTTCACATATCAGAATCTCGTACGCACGAGTCCTCAGAGAACACAGTAACAGAGACAGTGATGCATAAATAAATTTTTTTTGCGTCCATCAACTCAACTTGGTGCTGCCACAATGGACGGATCAACCTGCCCGTACTGGCCATGCCAGTCTATTTGCCGGGAAAGGTACAATCTTTCTCTCCACCCCCCAATCGAGCATCACCCAGCATCCGCATACCTGACGAAAGAATGAATGTTGAGCACCCCCTCATTTTGCTATTGCACGCATCACTTCCAGATGCAAATGCTTTCCAAGCGACACTGGAATCGGATCAGTATCCCACCTGCGAAGTGGAGATGTATCACACGTCAATCATGCCACACCTGCAATTGCACTGACCCCCGCTCACGCCCAGGATGAGTAAATCAGCAGTATCCACAATAACCTCAGCATACGGCCAAAATGCATGCACTCTCAGGTAAAATTTTCGAAATGCAAACGGACTTTCCACCCGCAATATATGATCCGTCTCATTGCTCTCATGCAGTCATGCTGCAGCCCGCACTATATGACCCGTCTCATTGCTCTCATGCAATCATGCTGCAGCCCTTTGGACCAGCAAATACGTCCACCGTGGCAACGGTGAACCCCCCGGACAGAAAGCATCGGACCCGATTCATCTGCATCCACAGACAATGTCACAAGCACCAGAGGTTATGCAAGAAGTACATCTGCCTGTGCCCTTCTGCCCTGCTTAGTCACCCAGATATGATCAATCATCAACCCAGAGAATCACATCACCAGTAAAATCAATAACTGCCATGAACATACAAGTAATGTCAAGGTTCTGCATACACCCAGCCCTCACTTTTCTGCTGCGCTTGAACACATAATAGAACAAACACGTGCAATAATCATACTTAATTCGTCTCATGCCATGTACGTGGTCCTGTACAGGAGTGGCCCGCCATCTGCAATTATCAGAACAAACAGTGGAACAGGAATTCCCCAGTCCCCCTTGCGACACTCAATGAAGGAGAACAATCAAGAATGGTGCATGATACATGGTCTCCTCTTCAAGAATGCAGATCAACAATCCGCCCAGAGTATACGCATCACATGGTCAGGAAAAGAGTGGAATTCAAACGAAACATCTAGATCAATCGTGGAAACGATCACACAGAGAGCAAAGTATCTGAAGAGACTAGGAAGAAGATGACGGTGGCCTCCACCAGTCCGGAGAGAGAACCAGCTCAAAGAATCAGATTCAGTAGGACACCCCACACCAAGACCACATGGGAATCTCAGGGCCAAAATCACAATGTACCATTCTGTAACCTGCAGTGTCCAATCACACCAGGGAGTGATGAATCCTGTCCCAACGATATTACATGTTCTCACACCTCACCCCACAATCTCTCATGCGTGCACTGCCCGAGCACTGCCCGAGATTCTGAACACGGCGCCCAACCAACATTCTTCGCCATGTTGTCCCTGCAGAAGGAGCAGATTAGAACAGGTATGATAACTCTGCATGCCACAGATGACTTGCACATCATGTTCTCGGTGTACAGAAACTCAGTATAAAGAAAAGAATGTCAAAATTTCACCGAGAATCAATCAAGCCCCATCTCAATCCCAAAAAAAAAAAAAATCACCAAACACACTCAGCATCCAAAGTCATATCGAATCTTTCTTATTCAAAGACAAACAGACAAGGTAAAGCCCTCTCCACACCGCAGCACACACTCCCGGACCCCATGCAAGTATCAAGGCACGAAGGGAAATCGAATAAAGCACTAGCCCTAATCCAGAAGGAGAGCACAGGAACAAGATGCAAAGATCGCAACCAGGTACGTGCATGCTGCAAGTGATCACAGTTTGCTCAACAACAATATAACGAATAGGGAAGGATCAACAGACCATCAAAAGTGCATGACTGTACATGTGCTCACGCAGAAGTCAGTGCAACACTCCCCTCACGTAGTGCCGTTAACAGTGAACCACGCCCCTCCAAAGAACTCATTTCCAGATATCAGATATGCATGCCTTCAATGTCAATCAGTGTTTTCTGAAAGAATTTGACCATGAACTCTGAAGAATTCATTGCTCTTGCACCAGAACGACAGCGTGCGTATGTAGATCCCACAACCGCGGGGTACTTCACCCGAATCTACTATTCCAATGGGGACCTGAAAGCAGTAGTGACGCACTGGCCATCCAAGGTTGAAGTATCAGAAGTATCGATGACCACCAGCCTTGCAACATGTTTCGGAATGTTCGCCTCCTTGATGCGCGCATCGATCTCTGAGGAAGACTTGACTCTACTGGTTGCAGAATTTCCGGATTACATGTGGCTTACAATCAAAGACCTCACAATGCAGGCTCAAGAATGGCTCAAGAATGCGTCCAACGAAGAATGGTGTGACATCCTGGACAGAATGTCGCATTATCTGGAATCAGAAAATGCCAAAGAAAAGTTCGATAAGCTCATCAATGAGGATCCGTACAACTTTCAGCGGTTGCTGGAGGCAGACGGCAAACTTATCGAAGGAGACAAGCAACTGTCAGAATCCACTTTCTGGCTATTCTATTGGGCAGCCCTATATGCAGCATGGGCCACTTCTCAACACAAGCTGCCCCCATGGTCCCCGAACTTTATTGATGGCAAGCCGCACAAACAAGCCATGTCTGACCAGTCGTTGAGGGCCAGTATCACCACTACGCTTCGCTCCCTGAAACCAGGCACACCCCAACCCAAAGGAAATCGTGCCGGCTCTCAACAACGTGCTCCATCCCCCGGAGGGCAATCTCCATCCCGTGCTCAATCCCCTCGAAGAAACCCTCCACCGCCCATTATCAATCTGGATGCTCATCTTGATGTGCCACTGGAAGCTCCACCAGCAGCAAAGAATCGAAGAACAACAGCCATCAAACCCCCATCAATTCCATCAACAGCGGACTTGATGCTTCACTCAGGTCCAAGGGACTATGAACCTCCCAAGAGATACTCCACAGATCACAACAAATTTGCTTTCAACAAAGTCAGCCGATCCTACGTACCCAAAAATCAGCCAGGCCCCTCATTCCAAGATCAAAGAATGCCAGGACTACATCCCCCTTCACATGCTGCAACCAACGACACCTACGCCAACTTTGAGGACATCATAGCCAAAGTACAAGAAAAATACGAAGCACTGGATGATAGTGAATGCGAAGTTGCAGCACGTCAGCTGTACATGCGCCTACTACCAGTCAAAGCGGCTGCGAAAATCCTCAACTTCTTCCAAAAGGCACAAAAGTGCAAGCAACTCGGGGCCATACTCAAAGCCCACATGTGTGCCCTATCGAGCGACATCCCAGCAGTAACGCAGGCCCTGCAAGATTGGTTGAGATTTATGCAAGGACGAACTGTCGGCTCTTCCCCTGAGACCAGCAAAAGAATCAGCGAATTAAAGAAAATGTGGCAATCCATCCCACAAGATGCAGATTGGACCATGTCGGCGACGATGCTGGCTTTTTCATTTCATACAGAAGTGAACACCCGATTGAGTCTGATGTCCGCTCAAACCGAAGCCCAGTGGTGGAACGCAGTAATAAGAAATCTTGCCACCACCACCAACGTCGCAGACTTTGACACGGTGCAGACTGAACTAGAGAATCTAGGTGCCACAGTGAATGTGCAAACTCCAGACTGGATCAACCAATGGATGGTTCCGGAAGATGAGAATCCTCACCACTCAGTCACCACAGCTCCACAGCCAACTCAACCCCTTACGGCAGCTACCCAATACCAGCCACAAACCCCAAACCCGATGCCAACTCAACAACATCAACAGTACCAGCAATACCAACAAAATCCCCCACAAAGATCAAGCACATCGCATATGCAACCAACAACACCCAAGAACTCACTGCTGCCTTTCCCCCCAACGAATCAACCCCCAGAACCACCCGTGCAGCAACCACCTCAATACCCTCAGCATCAAGGTCAAGGAGTTACACTGATGATTACCCAAATCAAAGATGTGCCGTACAAGGACCTTGAGAACGAGATCGAGAAGCACTTCGGATTTAATTCAGGGCTGCAACCTGCAGCCATCCACAAGGGATTCTGGTTCCTCAACAGTGTGAATCCCCATGCATGGAATGCCTTAGCACAGGGCAAAGAAAAAGTATGGCTCCACATCGGCAACAACAAGTACATTGGAGTACGGTCAAAGAATGAATTTGGAGATCCATATGAACCACCCAATCCAGCGAAAAGAAGGAAGACATAATCAACAGGCAAACCAGCACAAGCCACAGGGGCCCCGCCACCACCCCCACCTGCAGCAACACCAGGAGTAGTTCCAGGACACCAGTACAACCCGTACCCACCTCAGAGTCCTATGTACCCATGGTACCCTCCTCATCATCCACCCATGCCCCACATGCAGCCATCATTCTCTCACTATCAACCACACCTATACGGGAACATGCACCCTATGGCTCATCCAACACCGGATCAACAACGTCCAGCGGCGGAAACATCCCGTATCAATTCTCCACAGTCGCAGAATCGAGCAGCACGCTCATCCACGTCACGAAGAGAAGACTTGCCTCCAGCCCAAATTACGGCGTCCAGTGCCTCTATCCCAGCGGCACCAGGAGTGACGCAGGAGAAGAAATGAATTCCCCTCGCCCTCCCCAAATCCACATCGTGCTCTGCACTAATCATACGTTACACGGATAACTTGCTACCACACGGTTCACTCAGCAAGAGAACCGCTGATGCATCCCTGACAGACTTACACAACTGGTCCACCAAATGCTCAACAGATCTCAATCATGACCCCCTCCAGCCACCATCTCAAAACACCAGAGCAAACCCAGAACACACCACCCTACTACATGTATGTACACGATGTGGAACTCCAGCTTCACAGGAGACAACAGCCCTTTGCAACTGCCCCAACCCAGCACTGTATGGCATACCCTGTCATCAAGCAACCCCAGAAGAAGAGGCAGCAGTCGAGCTGCTGTATCGCATCACAAGAATCCCCAATCTTGAAGGAGTACCCCCAGCAGTAGTGCTCCGTCAGACTCGAATCATCCATGCATGGCTTCAAGCATACATGGAATCAGAGAACCAGTACAACAAGACTTTCACCCCGTCCTACCCAATAGTGTCCTGCGACTCTGTCCTACTCCTCTGGTGCCGGACAATCATCCCACCTGATGCCCGACTCTTCCGAGAAAGAACACGGGTACAACAATTCCAATCTCAAGGCTGATACATCATGATCTGCGCCCAAGAATACGACCCAAAGGACACAATTTCATGGTCAGACGGCCCGGAATGTCGTCAATGTGGAAAACTGTCAGGTTACCACATGAAGCTGCATCTGACAACCCCCCATCAACAGGATCAGCCCCACATCAGTGCCTGCTGGCACCTTCCCAAGCAAGAAAGTATTTCAGCTGAAATGGCGACACACAGCATTATACACTTGGGAACATTCAAGCTCGAAGGAGTTTTCCCGATCACGGACAGCAGAATGTGGCCATGCAAACCCTCACTTCCCAATGATGTTCACCCGCACATTCAACGTGCATATGCACAAATGCACCAAGAAATCAGCACCATGATACCACCCGCAACCAACCCAACCATCCCAGAGTGGGTGGACTTACAGATCATGGGCATCAATTGCGGAAGCCTCGAGAAGAAGCTGCATCAGCTGTACTGTTACCTAATCCTGGGAATGCCGGACATCGTCTGTCTTCAAGAAACGTGGGCTCTCATGCCCGAAGGATGGCTCAACGGACTCCCCTATCAACACGTTGCCTCAGATCCATACAAAGGCGGCGGCCTGGTTATCCTGGTGCACACGAGAAGACTCTCGAAAAAGAAATGGAAGACAGATGTCAGAAAGCACTCCCTCTGCGCCCACATCAACCCGGGACTACCGACTTCCATAGCGGTAGCATCGGTCCACTTCCCTCCCGGCATTTGCCCAATCAGCAGAGAAGAACACAGCAAGGCTGTGGCATCATTCCTCTCAAACGCAAAAGCAACAATCACATTCATACAGGGAGATCTGAATGACGACGTTATGCGCAGCAAGCGTGGCTGGCTCAAGAAAACACTCTCGAAAGAATGGAAAGAATTCAACTGTCCGTACGCTACAGGTCACCCCACCAATCAAGTGCTGACTAAAAAAGGACTCTCAGAGAAAGAAATCGATTGGATGTTCACCCACAACCGTACTCCATGTGTAGCGTGCACCAGAGACCAACTGCCAGGCCTCAGCTCTCACCGAGTGCAGCAGTACTTCCTGGTGATGGACAGCGACCAGATGAAGCCGGCAGATCCATCTCAACGCAGGTACGACTTCCGGCACCTGAACCAGAAAGAATTTCAAGAGATTGCGAACATCTGCTCTCTGTTATTCGCATGGGCCAACATTACAGAATGGTCCCCCACAGCCGTCATGCACATGTACTTCGTGGTAATGGATTGTATAATTCCCCGCAGAAAATCACACCTCTCCTTGACGGTGGCAGATGCCAAAGCAATGGCGGCTGCACTTCAAGCACATGATGGAAGAAATTCTGTGGCAGTTACTCAGTGGTGGGAAAACCGAAACAACAAGGCCATGGCGTCCAAGCTGCATATCCCACTGGAAAAACTGCAGGGAGTATCCATTACATCCGCAACAACTCATGCCATCAAACTTAAAAAGAACAAATTCCAAGCCGTGGACCAAATCAGTGCTGATGGCAAGTATTTTCCACAGGAGAAAGAAGAATTTCAGGAAGAGATGCTGCGTCAAGCCAAGGAATTGTACAGCGGGCGTCCGGGAATCCGATTAGATTATGAGCACCTCAAGAAAGGCATGAAATTGGACACGGACCAACCTGAAGATACAGTTGACTTCATCGCCCACATGAACAGACTCCAAAGAACCCGAACAGGCATTCCCATCGACGATGCAGCAGGTCAAACTCCGAATTTCCATGAACTCACTGCACTAGTCGGTCGCTCATCGTCAGAAGCCACCTCACTGGAGCAGCTTCCTCATGCTCTGGTGAGTCTCCTAGACGGATTCAGTCTGCTACTCATCTCCACACTGCTCGCAGCATTTGCTAACGGCAGTCACTGTCCACTCTTATGTGCAGTACTTCACCTATGTCTAAAGAAGAAAAAACCCTCCTGGCTCATTCCCAATAGCAGACCCATTCTGCTTGAACCCTACCTACGCCGTCTCGAATCCAGCAACGTTTTCCTGTGTCAGCAAGAGCGCTCAGAATGGTTCCAATGGACACCCCCATCTCACTATGCCTACAGAAAGCAGTTATCACCCCAGATGTGCGCAATCACCTGCAGATGGCTCACATGGTGGTATGCCCATACCAACGGTAAGGTGTTCATTATCGACTGGGATGAGAGCAATGCCTTTTGCAACACCATCAGACACGACATGGACAAACTATTCCCCAGAGAAGCGCTTCAAGTAGAACGCTGGGCAGAACAGTTCTTTGGATCCTTCCGTATCTATGTTGTCTCACCATTTGGACTGACAGAACCATACTGCATGCGCCACGGAGGATCGCAAGGTGACTCCATGGGAGTGGGCCTATACGCAACCACCACCTGTGCCAGGACCAGGTTTCACAACGGAGTCCTGAGTCAACAGCGCAACCCATCAGACCTCTCCAGCAGAGCACCAGAACATGCCTTCAAATGCCTCCCTGCCCCGTGGAACAGCAGCATCAAAGTACTGGAGATTGTATACAGCGACGACCGCAGAGGATTCACCTCTACCTTGGAAGACGCTGCCCACATGTTCCATGTCTACAGTCAAGGATGCTGGTCGACAGGAGGTTCTTCTCAATGCAGGAAAGTGCAGATATTTGGAGTAGAACCCAAGAACCCGAGAGAACTAAAGTACATCGAGGACACGGTGGACACGATGCAAGACAAATTCAATCTGCAATGCTCAGGCCTAAAAATGACAGGGATACCTCTTCTGCCCAATGAGCAGCCGCAAACGGCCATTGATAAATTCACCACACGCCTCAAAGTACTGCAAGGATCACTAGGGAGACTCCAACCCTCACTGATACTAGTTCTCCGAATTCTCGTCACATACACAATCTCAGTGGTAGACTACGTCTTCTCTGCCATCCCAGCACGAGCAGAACAAGTACAACCCCAGCAGATACAGATCAAAAGAATAGCCTGCAAAACGCTCTGCATCCCGGTGCGCACCCCCAACAAGATGCTATGGGCCAGCATAGACGATCTCGGCTTTGGAGTCCCCCACATCTTCACCCGCCTCCAGCTGCAATACATCAAGGGTCTCTTCTCTGCGTGTAACAGCAGAAGCACCTACACCAGAGAAACCATCCGCACCATCATGCTGTACCCGTCACAGCAAGTGCCAACCCACCCAGACTGGATCACAGCGCAACAATGGATGGCCAGCTACGGCATCTCATTCCACTTACCGTACGACCTTACAGAATCTCCAATTGCAATCGAAGTAATCCACTCTCCAAGAGGCGGAATCATCCTGATGTCTAATGGGGCCAAGAAAGAAGATGATCATGCGTGGTCAGCGCTGGTGATTGATGAGCAAGGAGTAGCCATAAGAGCATATTCCAAAGTGCTATGTAAAGGCGGCAGCAGCTGGGTGGCAGAGTGGTGCGGCAAATTTCTTGCCTATCTACTACTAGAAAAGTACGACATCAACCCACATCAAGTGCTTGGAGCCATCTCGGACAATCTTGCAGCAATGCACGGAGGAGATGGGGGCAAACCCTCCAAATGTGCCTGGATAGACGGCTACCGACGTCAATACGCCACATTCCTGAGTGAGAACCACGTACCAGAATTCTATATCCCAGCCCAGCACAACACCAAAAGCAAGACACAAGTCGCGTTATGGCAGAAGGACACTGACGACACGGCCAAGCATGCCCTGAAGAATGCAATAGCAGGACAAGTACCCATGCCAGAATCACTAGACGACACGATGCTCTGCTTTCATCATGGCACACTTGCAGCTAACGTGGTGCATGTTCTTGATGAAGCCTACAACAGCTCCTTACGCCCAGACTTTCATCTCGGAGATCCCAAAAGCAAAGTAATATGGCGCAGAGGAGTCACTCAAGGAAAGTATACGAACGAAGGGCTCACGGTGGCCTACTGGATACAAACCATACCGTACTGTCATGAAGGAACAAAAGAAGAATTCTCTTGTGCTTTCTGCCGCTCTTTGGACACAGGATGGGGCACACACATGCAATGGTCGTGCCTAAATCTTCCCATGCTATGTATGTGGTCATTCACAGAAGTTGCTCACCATCTAGCAGCATTGGGACACACAGTGGAATGGAAATCCCCAGCCCACTTTGCAACACATCAAGAAGGAGAACAACAAGAATGGGGCTTGGTACCAGATTTCCTCATTGAAAATGCAGATCAATGGTCCGCTCTGAGTACATGCATCACATGGTCAGGAATAGTGCTGCGATCAAAAGAAGCCTCTTTATCAACCGAGGAGGCGGTCACCCTGAGTGCAAAGTATTTAAATGGGCTGGGAAGAAGACGACGCTGGCCTCCACTGATCCGGAGAGAGAACCTGCTGAAAGAACCAGATCCAGTAGGATGGCCAGTGCTCAGCCCGCAATGGAATCTCTGCGTCGTTGCTGCAGCATACAATTTTGTAGGCCGCAGTGCACAACCTCATCAGGAAGCATTAAACCCAGTCCCTCTGAATCTGCTTCCTCCCACACTCAACCCCACATCCTTTCATGCGTGCATTGCCTGCCCCAGAACTGAACATGATCCTCGAGCAGTATACATCTCCATGATGTCCCCGCCGAATGAGCAAATCAGAACCAGCATGATAACTTTTCGTGCCACAGATGACTTGTACATCATGTTCAGCAGAGAACTGCTAATCTCTCTAGCACCCAAACTCACGCTTGTCCTGCTACAAGACGAATGGCCATGCAATCCACACAATCAACAACACGACCCTGAGCCGCCACCTCCCAATTGGGATGAAGTCTCATCTTCCGCCAGCGAACCTGCCCCAGAGTCAATCCTAGAATCTGACGACTCGGAGTACTGGGATTCAGAGTAAAGAAACTCACTCTGCGAATGAAATCATGCTTGGTCCTTTCCTCCGCTCTAACCCATGTCTTGCTAACCAATGCTGCTCCCCCCACTGATCTGAAAAAGATCTCATGTCCTCAAGACCTGTGAAAGAATTCGAGCACAAGTGTGTCAAAGAATCAGGGCCAAGATCCTGCATGTCAAAGAAATGTTGCAACCCCATCCGATTCATCTCTTTCGTCGCCGATTGATGAAAGTACCAAAGAATTGGAAATGTGCTCTCCGATGTTGCAACCCCACCTGATTCAACCCACTGTGTGCTAACCTCACAGAGTCCGTGCCGATAGACGATGCCCCCAGAATGAATGTACCAATGAACCAGACACGCTGAATGCTCAAGAAGCATGACATCTCCATCAGATCTGTCCACTCCCCACTC